>JAODAL010004504.1:0-155862 GCA_025379985.1 Phyllomedusa bahiana | reverse complement strand
GAAGAGTAGGCTGGTCCATTCAAACAGTTATTTCTCCAATCTGGTGTAAAGATGATTGCCTCATAACCGTTTAAGAACCAGTTGTATACTTTTGCGATGAATCCAAGGAAAACATCAGGATGTCATTGTGATAGACCATGACATAGGCATACAGGAAATCCCAGAAAATCTCATTGATGAAAACTTGAAAGACTGACGCAGTGTCGCAGAGACAAGGCCATCACCAGGTGCTAGAATAGAGGCAGGAAGATTAACCGTCATTGGTCATTTTCAGAGGGGTGTAGCCCAGGTCAGGTCTTCGTTGGACAGGAGACTTATAATAAAAACTACCTTGGCTGGATCTGTGGGAAACTCATGCATCAGTACATCAAATTGGATCGTCCCACTGGTTTGGGGAAAAACCGCCAGGTCTTGGGATTCCTTCTAACCGAAGACAGAGGCGATGCAGACCAAATAGTGCGGCTGCTAAGGGGGGGGGCTACAAGGGTGCGGGTGCGGGACACTACCAGAAGACAACAGAAATAACTGAAAGACCTCAAAGAGCTACTCTTGACAGATGCCTTGATCTTTTAAAATACAACATAATTTATCCTGTATGTTGAACACCATAGAAGAGAAAAAATTCCAAATGCAAAAATTGTGGGTTTTTTTTGGTGATTTCATGTCCTCTACAAATTTAAATTAAAGTGATCAAAAAAGTTGTATTTATCCCAAAATGTTAGCAATTAAAATAACATTTCAGCCCACAAAAAATGCCCCCACTCAATCCAAGGGGGAAATACAAAAAGTTATTGTTCACAGAAAACAGAAAAAGGCGTGTGAGAAAATTTTAAAAATGAAAATTTTCATAACAAAACCTTACAAATTTGGGATTTTGGAATTGAAAAAACCCAGAAAACAGGTAACACACCTTTTTTTACCAAAAGGAAGACTGTAAAAAGAAACCCCACTCAAACAGGCACAAGTAAGTTTTTTTCATATTTCACCTTCTTGGAATTTTTTTACCGTTTTCCATTATATTCTATGGTACAGTCAATGACACCATTAGAAAGTACATCTTGTGCCGCAAAATAAAAGCCCTCTTATGTATACATAGATGGAAAAATAAAAAAGTTATGACTCTTGGAAAATGGGGAGAAAAAAACTGTCAATGAAAAAAACCGCTGTATCCTTTGGCTTAACGTCAGGGTGGGCGGGAAGTGCTAAACTCCAATTGGCTGTGGGTACTGAAAACTTTATCCCAAATATGGTGGGGAAATTGGGGTTCCTTTTAGTGTTTTTTTTTCAGCAACAGTATGGAGCTATTATTCAATCAGTATATGGGGATATGGGGATTTTACCCAGTCATGGAATAGTTGTAATATTTTCTTACTGTCTGACAATATTATATAGCCAATGTATGACACTAAAATTTAATTATTAGTCATTAATATTTGAATGTAAGGGTATGTCCACAAAGTAAGAATTTATATTTGGTTTTTTTTCCAGATTTTGAATTAGTTTGAAAACCGACTGTAAACCATCCTCATAGACCTCAATAGAAAATAAACCTATAGCCCTACAGGGTCCCTGTTTTTTTTAGGTCCGTTTCAAAAAATGGTTTTGCCAAAAAACTTGGAATATGCAAACCCTTTTAATCTGAATTCCATCTGAAAAAAAAACCCATTGAAAATCAATTTTTTTGAAAAATAATTTTTGGCTGAAAAACCATCCAAAAGCCAACTGAAAATCTCGGCCAAAAACAGGGCACAAATCAGGGGACAATAAAATTTAGTTTAAAATGCTTCCTCAGAAATAATGTTTTTTTTAGGGTTTAAAAATTTAATTTTAAAAACAGAAAAGTATTTTGTTCCCTTTTCACTCTAATTAAATTCTGGCCCTAATTTTTTTCTTTCCCTTTTCAAAAGGGTTTAAAGATTTTGTATAAACATAATTGTATTGTTGATCGCATCCTTTACTAAAATAACCAATTATCATTACAGCAGCTCAGAAATTAGTGAACCATAAAGAAATTTGGTGAGTGTACAGGTAGGGTCAGATGGTCCCCGTAATAAAACCCCGCCGCACGTAGGGCCAATTTCCACATTGGGTTTTCCAGTGAAACAGTGGGAAAATTTCTGAAAATTTTTGCAACCCTTGGGAGCCCGTGTTTTGATTGTCCATACATGGCTACTGGACCATCGAGCCCTCTCTTGAATGTGCCTCTAATGGGAGCGCCTTTAGGTTCTGTGCCTAGGGCAGCATGAGCTGTAAGCACAGCCCTGGAAACATCATTCAGCAATGGTAGCATCTGCGCACCACAGGATCTTCAATCAGATTTAAATTAAAACCCGCTCCCCTTATTTTTTGAAAACCCTTTCTTAACGTGGGCAGGGAAAATTTTTTTTAAAATGGGTTTTTCATTAAACCGACCTGACTGATGTGCAGGGACAGGAAACGGGAAAGGAAGCAAAGTATTACTAATCAATATAAATTACCTTCCTGAAACTCTCATAAAATTAACAGTAAATTTAATTTTGCGTGGGATGGGAAACAGTATATTTCACCTTTAAATTTTAAGGGTTTTGTTTTTTCCAGGAACATTCAGTTTTTTTTTTTTAGATCTTACATCCCCAGTAACCTATAACATCATGTAGTTTTTTCATAGAATGTCTTTTACATATACAGATGCAAGAAAAAAATAATTGGAAAACTTTTTAAATTTTGCTGAATTTGGGGTTGAAATTGTAAAATTGGGCTGGAATGGTAACCCAATATACATTAAAAAAATTTTGAGATTTTTGGGTTCACATATTTTGATCAAAAGAGTTTAAGCTGCCCCGACTTTAAATTTGATCTAAAATGGGCAGTCTAATCTACTTTTCCCTCAAAGACACATTCGGGCCCCTTCACTGGGTCCCGACCTCCTTTATCCGAGAGAAAAAAAAAAAAAAAAAACAACCTCAAGCTACTTCTTGACACCTTAAGTGGGCAGTGCAGAAATTCAAAATGGGGGCACCCTTTCCTCCCCAAAGGGTTTTTAAAAACAAAAATTTCCCAAATATAACTTTGGGTTTTTTCCAAAAAAAAAACACTTCGAAAAAACTATGCAAACCGGGTGTCACTGACAGGGCTGGGCCCACACTATTATTTTTAAATATATATATAAAATTATTATTTTAAAAATATAAAATAAACCTTACCACAGACCCACTGTTGCGGACACTAGAAAAAAGGGGAAATACGTTACGGGAAACCCCCAAAAGAAAGCTTTTATGCTACTATCATTCATAAAAAAAACTTTGAGATTCTCGGTTCACATATTTTGATACGTTGAAAGTCTGGCAGCTTAAACCTTTTGATCAAATATGGAATCGAAAAATTCAGTTTTTTTTTTTTTTCGTATTCAAAGTTTTATTAAGGCTTTAAATTAAAAATCAATAGGTAACTGTGGTGTGACAACAAAATAAAATACAACTTGTTATAAAAACATAACTTTTCCAATGAATCAGCATTATTCACATACATAACAGAACAAAGTTATAGCAGTTCGTTTATCCTAATTAAAGGGCCCCAAGGGTTGGAGGGGGAGGGGGGTTTTGAAAAAGAAAGGGGAAGGAGGAGGGGGGGAGGGGAAATTTGCCTCAGTTCTGGTGCATATGTTCAAGGCAGGCATGCCTTCTTATTATACATTAAAGGATTGCAAGGAATGCATAGTACAATATTATTTTTCATGGGTCAATAAAAGAAGAAAAATGGTGGGGGATAGAGGGGGGAAGAAAAGTGGTTCCCCACGAACTTAACTTCATGCAATAAGTATCAAAGACAACATCTAACCAGGGAGAGTCGTCGGTGAGGGCCCAAACCCCAGGGTCATCAAAACAGGTTGTTGAGTTGGTCAAATTGGAAAGGTAAGGGAGTCGCCCCTCAAACTGCTTTAATGAAGGGCAATATAGTCCGTTTGACAATCCATCACCCAGGTTACCCAAAATTTTTTCACCTAAGGGGTGAGCACTCCTAACCCCTCCACCCCTTGGGACCTTGAATCCCTGGAACCAGATGTAAAAGGGGACACGTCGGTGATCCCCCAAAAGCGGGGGATTACTGCCTTGCTCCCAGAAGGAGAACGAGACAAGTGGGTTTGAGCGAGGGGCCCGACTGCGGTAAGTCAAAGAGGATATTGGCCCGGAACTTTTCGAATCCAAAAACCAGTGATTCGAAAACAAACTGATTTTTCGCCCCAAAAGGGTTGGAGGGTCGGACAGCTCCACCAGATGTGGGACATAACCCCCACTCTTCTGACACCCCAACCCAAATATTAAACAGCAGGTAAAGAGAGAGTGGAGAAATGAGGGGACTCGTACCATTTTTTGTGAGTTTTTGTAATTAATTCTTCCCAAGGAACTTGGATTATTGTTAAGTAAAAAGGTTTTTTTCCCAAACCCGCGGGATTTCCCTATCCAAAACCCCCCTTTTCCCCAGCTACTTGGAATGGTATTTACTGCGCCTGGGGTGTTTAAACTGTATACCCTGGAGAGGGTGTGTCCCCCCCGAAGAGTCCAGTGGGCACCATGCTAAAAGGGTGAACAGGGTTATGGTTCCGGGCTGCTTTGCCTTATTATATAGGTTTAAAGCTGGTAATAATTGAATGGAAAATGGGGTGTCGGGGGTCACCTTTAATCAAGAAAACCAAAAAAAGAGTTCGGGGTTAAAATTTTCCCCAAAGTATTCGGGGAGGGCCTTTCCCTGTAGGCGAGCCAGCGCCAGGGATAGTGGACCAGGGGTAGGGGGGTTTGCAATTAATGGTGTGAGCGCCCTCCGGGAAGGAAAAAGGTCATTTTAGAAAGGGAAAGGCCCACAGGTCAGAACTGAGTTTGCGTATTAGGGGAGCATTTGGAGAATTTTTTTTTTGGGGGGAAAAGGTTTAACCGATAACCAAGGGCAGAGCTCGGGGGCCCCCCAAATTTTTGTTCCCCATCTCCCCAAGTTGGAGTCGTAGTTAGGGAAATGTGTGACGGACCAGTGGCAGCTATATAGTACGCTTGAAAGTCGGCAGTGCTAGCCCCCCTTCGACTTGGTCTAGTGAGAGTTACTTGCTAATCTAGGTTGCTTATGTGCCCAAAACAAATTCGGCCCACCCTCTTTCTAGGTTTTTGAAGAACGTCTTGGGCAACAAGATCGGAACCCCGGGGAACAAAAAAATAATTGGGTAATTGTTCATTTTGAGTATGTTAAGTGCCCTACCAACCCAAAAATCTCTTCTGTCCCACCTCATATTCCCGCACAATTGTAGTTAATATGGGGAGAATTTGGGTCAAAATCCTCTCCTTTAAAGGGTAGGGAAAACCCCAATACTTAAAGGGAGGTCGGCCCAGTGGTGGGAAGGAGACTTCATGTGGAAAACTATGTTCGGATTGGGGTTTTTAATGCTACACTTTTTGTCATATTCACAGTTGGGATCCTTTTCCCTTTCTTTGGGGTTATGTAATGTAAGCTCTTAGGAAATCTTGTGGAAATGCGGAACTAGTCGAAGCCCCATTAAATGCGGCAAGGAGAGGATGGGCAACCCCTCACCATATTTTGAAAAGGCTGCCGTGTATCCCCCCCGGGCCCCCGGGGCTCTTGCAGAGGGGGGGGCCCTTGATAGCCCCTAAGCTCATCCACAAAAATGGTTCCCCAAGAGGCGGGGGATTGATGACTCAGAGTGGGCGGGGCATACTGACGGTAGTCACGGGGGACCCATACTCACCCGGCCGATAAGGGCCTGGGGTCTGGTAAAACTTAAAAGGGCAGAGTAGAAGGAAAGGAAGCCCTCAAATGTCCTCGGTGACGTGACCAAACCACCCCCGCGTTTTTTGATGAGGGAATAAATAGGGGGCTTTTCTCCCCCAAATGTGGGGCCAAATAAACTTCCCGGCCCTTACTTCAGAATAGAAGGGTAGAGCAAACCTGCCCTATCTTTTGTGCTTAAGCTATGAGTTTGAAGAACTTTATGACGATCCGCACCAGCTCCCTAAAGTCCCGGGCCAAGCCCCGAAATTTATGTGTCAATTCTAAGACTGCGCCGGAAAGAGGATTGCAACTTTTTATCATTCTCTTTTTAATCTTGCACCGTTTGGCAAGGTCCCTCTGAGGACACCTTAAGGGCCTCCCATTTGGGCCTGTGAAGTGGAAGGACCGAAAGAGGGGGGGAAAATTTAAAGTATCGATACATTTTTTTTAAAAACCACGATGCATAGGGGTCCGTCAGGAGCGATCATTTTGTTTCCAGAAAAAACCGGGCGGTAAAATTTTGGGAAGGGGAAAAGTCGCAGTGTATAGGCGCGTGGGCAGAGTGTTAAAATTGATCCAATGAACATTGGGATTGATGCTAAAAGTAGTGCTGTACCTAATGAATCAATGCGGGATATGGCCAATTTTATGCGAAAAAAAAGTTAGTCTCGCTCCCTTGAATAGGAGTCTCCAGATGTCATAAGTTTCATATTGTCAGGGACCTTTTAAGCTTGTTGAGCCCCATTTCTGGCAAAAAAAAGGAGTGGCCGTGGATGTGTCCAGCCTCGGATTTAGCGTCAATGGAAATCGCCACAGAAGAAATGCGTCCCTTGGGAATGTATGAGGGCATTAGACATTTGGGGAAAAAAGAGAGCTGACCCGGGTTTGGGGCGTAAATTTGGCAATTTTGAGCAGATGACCCCGAATTTACAGTTGAGGAAAGGTTTGCCCTCCATCTGATGGACTCCCGGACCCGGCCGGCAACGACTTGCAGAAAGATGGCTATACCCTTTGTTTTGGCTTGGGATTACTGCTTGGTACCAACAGGGAAGTATTTGTTTCGGAGACCCGAGGTGTGCCCCAAAATTCGTGACCTAATTTATGGAGATGAAAAGGATCTTTGAGCTTCCAGGAATGTTTGAACCTTTTAAAAATTAAAAGAGGAGATGCCACTAGACATTTTTTGCACTAACAGGCCTTTGTTAAAAGGGTCCTAAGGGTGAGGAAACCCAACTCTCGACCAAAACCAACCCATTGGGGGGGAAACGAAGAAAAAAGAGAAAAACTTAACTGGGTGTCTCCTTTTTCCTCTTCTTCCTTTTTAGAACACAGTAACTTAAAACAAGGCCCTAATCTAGTAAAGGCAACCCAAAAAACGCAGATGGCACCAAAAAACTGCAATGGCCCGTCAAAATATCCTTTGGCACAAGTGTTGGGGGGGAGCACTAAAAGGTTGGTATATCAAAAAAAAAACAGGAGCAGTGAAATCGCCAGAGAAATAGCAAGGAGTAGACTTCAAACAAAATAAGACGTCAAGGTAAATTTAATAATCAAGTATCAGAGTCGGGGGTCGAGGTGTCGACCCCCCCAAGGAGGGCCCAGCATCCCCCCCAGCCGAAACAAATAATACAAATGGTGTAAAAGGTATGCTTTTGCTTATTGATTTCGCTATTCAAGACATATTCTAAGAAATTTCTAACAAAAAGGGGTGGGGTTTGGGGATAAAGCATAATGAGTCAAGAGGAAGAAACATGGGGGAGGTACAAGTAAAAGGGGGAGACAGGGGTAAATTCGCAAAAAAGGCAAGTGGTAAGTCAGGGAACCAGTTCCTAACCTCCTTCCACTGTGCGGGCATCCCAAAAAACACCCGGGGTACAAGAGCAAATAACATTGGGGAAAAGACAGATCTTCAGTGTCCCCTTTTTAGTAAATAATTCCTGTCACCAGTCCTGGTTTTGAGATCAGCGGTGGGGTTGCACCCTTGGGGAGGAGATATCTGGGCTCCGCAGGGGTCTTCGTGGTCCTGAATCTCGGGGTAGATGGGGGATGGAGACAGTGGGGTTTTTTAAAGGAAATCCGGAAGGGGGGTTTTCCCCCACATCACCACCTTTCCAGTCTGGGAGTGAAACCTCCGGAATGCCCCCGCGGACAAAAAATGGGAGATTGATGGGAACGGAAGGAAGTAAGTTTTCTTTGTGACCCTTGTACGGAATGGGTATCCCCACCGGTATGGGATATTTCTTGTTTTTCAAAATTCTCCAGTGGTTAACACTGCCCCGCATGCGGAGGGTCTTCTCGAAAGGCAGGGTATAGGCTAAGTTCCATTCCCCAAATGATTTTCAAAAATTTCGCATGAGCCTGGCTTTTCTCAGATTCATCTTTTAAGGAAAAAAGATGAACCGCATTTAAAAATTCCCCGGGTATTTTGGGAGGATTTTGCGGGCGGAGGCACGATGGGCACGATCTAGTTCGACCCGTCGTCCTTGGGGGGCTTCCCAGAATAAGTTGAACAACTTTGTTAGAGTTTGGCATAATCTCTGCGGGTTTTTTCAGACTCTGGCAGACCCCCTGACCGGATGTTATTTTGCCGCTGCGTTTTCTAAGCGTCTATTTGGGGGTCGTTGAAGCCCCCGATCCTCTGGTCAGAGATGGAAGATTGTAGGCGGAAACTGAGGCTAGTGGGGTTTTGGGCAGCTTCCAGTTGTTTTTTCTCTTCCGGAAGCAGAAACGTCAGACGGCCGGTTTCAAATTTGCCGCCATGCTTTTTTCAAATCTCTAGCCATCTGTTTTATATCGGCTTTGATGGGAGTAAGGGGTAGAAGGGGCCCCACTCGGGGTGATCTGCAAGCGAATTAAAGGGGTCCTCGGGGGGGAAGGATGGGCCCAGCAGTGGCTAGAGTGACTTCCGTGGGGTCGAGTTTTGGTCGCTCTGTGCGGCTCAACGCGGTAAGGGGGGGGGTGTTCCCCCAAATCGAGGCGGTTTTGGGGTGGAGTGCCAGGAAAAGGGTTTTCCCCGCGATTCGGTGGGGGGGGATGGACCCTTTTGGGGGGGCAGTCGGTTCACCCGGGGCAGCTTGGCGGCAGCTGTTCCTGGCCCCAAAAGGGCAAAGCGTTTGGGGCTAATGCCTCTGGAGGTTTTTTGGGGACCCGCTGTGGGGGGGGGGGTTTAGCCTTCTCTGATGGTGGGAGCCTATGGTCCCCCGGGCCCTTAGTTTTGTTTTGGCGAGCCCCTTCAGGCGGGGCTATGACTATAGGGGCCTCCCAAAAGATTAAGTGTTGCTGTTTTTACAATGTTCGGCCTGGGTTTCGGTGTTTAAATAGGGGCCGAGTTTTTTGGTTTGGTTTCCCCTGATCCAGCTTTAAACCTCCCTCCTTTTTATTCCAGAAAGGGTTAGTTTTCTGTGTCTGTAATTCTTCTTTGCTGCCCAAATTTGGTAGTGGCGTTTGGGTGGGTGACAGTCCCCACAAATAAATTTTGGGGGAAAAAAAAGGGGGGAAAGGGAGCCAGCCCCCCAATTTTAGGGGACCAGGGGAGGCTCTTTTTATTCCCTTGCTCCCCCCCCCCCCAAAAAATTTGACCTGGTGGAGATCCCCGCACTCGGGGTTGCCGGGCATTTTGCGGGGAAATTGGGGGAGTTGGGCCCGCTACGTGCCCCTTTGGATCCCGGGCTGGGGGGGGCCCTGGGCCTTTCCCCCGCTCTCCTCCGGCTCCGGTGTCTAAAGGGGTAAGACTAAAATTCCGTCGGGGGTTTTCCCCCGATAAAAAGGGGGTTTCCTGTGCAGGGGGGTTCCCCGGGGCCCCCGGGTGATGCGGTTTTCCCAAACCCCCGGGGCGGGTTCAAAAGGCTGAGGTTTGTTATTTCCCGGCCCGGCGGTCTCCTCCGATGCTGCGGGTTTCTGGTCTTTTTCCCCGTGGCGGGCGTATGAGGGCCCGGGAAAGGGATGGCCCCGGGCTTGAGGGAGCGGGGGGGGAAGGGTTTGGGGGGTCCTCGGGGGGCCGGCCCGGGAAAAGGGGGGCCGAAAAAAAGTTAGAAAAAAAAAATTTTCTCCCCCCCGGGAGGGGGCTTGGGGTTTTGGGGGTTTTTCTTCTTGTTTTTCCCCTTAGGGCCATAATAGGGGGTTTCCTTTCTGGCAAAAAATGGCTACCCCGGGAAAGGGTGCTTGAAAGGCAACTCCCTTCTCCCCGTTACATGGCGGCCAAAACGCCCCCCCTTAAAAATTTTTTTTCCATGTATGATGACAGATAAATGCTTCCCTTTGGGAAATTTCCAGTAATGTATTCCCCTTTTTGCATTTGTTTCGTGCTAAAACATTTGGAGGCTTTTGGTACTGTATATATTACCTCACCGGCCAACTTTATTGGGGTAAAACCTTGTAAAAACTGCTGTTAACAATTAAATTTCCTAACCCGGGGAAAATCACAGGGGGCGGAAAACTCAGTGCTTTTAAGGCATTAGAAATGGGTCAAGACAACCCTCCTGCATTTAAAAAACCCGGAGCACCCAAGTAGGGGGAAGAAAGGTGTTTTGGGTTTGCCTTTAAACTTTGGCATGGGTTGTTGGGGGCCAAAGGGCTGGTTGAGTATTTAAAACCCGGCTAAAATTCCTGGGGGATTTTAAACGCAAAAACCATCCTAGGGTTTACAGGGAATGGTCCGAAAAAAAAAAAAACAATCATTTGGAGGCCCAGTCCTGTGGGGGAAAATTGCCTTTTGATCCCAGAGGTCAAAGAAAAAAATGGGCAGACTGGTTCGAGCTGATATAAAAAAAAACAGGGACTAAAATGGGGCCCCCCTGTTAAAACCCAAAAGGTAGGCAGAAAGCATCTCGGGAACGCACAGTAGGGGCGATTTTTTTGAGGCAGGGGGGTACGCAGCAAAGACCCCCACGGGGCCCCATTTCCTTTCGGGCTAAAAAACAGGAAAAGAGGGCCCCAAATTTGCCAAAGTCTTGAAATTGGAAAGTAGAAGAGGAAAAAACCGTTCCCTTTAGTTGAGGGAGTCTCGATTTCGCTGCGACATTCGGATGGTAGGGGTCAAATTTTGGGCCCGGTCAACAACATGAAAGAATGGACCCAACCCCTCCCTTTATCAAGGGTTAAAGGAGGGTTGGTGGTATTTTTTCATGGTTTTGGGGGGAAAATTTTTTTCGGGGCACTCTTTGGGCCCCTTGGCCCAAATTTGAGCATCGTTACAACACCTTGTGGAATCTATGCCAAAAAGAATTGGGGCCCAGTTCTGAAGGCAAAGGGGGTTTCCAACCCGTTATAGCTTTGGTTGAACTTTAAAAAAGGGTTCCCGGGTGAGTTGTTATTTGTGTGTCCCGGGCAGCCCTCCCAAAGTGGCACCCAGGTTTGTTTATGTTTTTTAAGAAAGTTTTTTTTTTGGTGAAAAACCCAAAAAGTTATTTTTGGTTTATATTGTTTTTAAAACTTATATGGGGAAAAAAGGGTTCCCTCCTTTTTTGATTTTCTGAACCGGCCCCCCTCTCACAGGCTGTCATAAGAAGGCGGGCTTGAAGGTTGGTTTTTTTTTTTATTATTTTTTTCTCTCGGAAAAAAGGGTGGGTCGGATTAAACCAAAAGGAGAGGAATTTGTGTCTTTGGGGGAAAAAAGATATTTAAAGGACTCCCCTTTTTTGAGAAAAAGTTGAAAATTTCGTGGCGGGCAAAAACCTTCTTTTGATAAAAATATTTAAACCGGAATCTCAAAGTTTTTTCATTTATAAATAAAACAGAATAAATGCTTCTTTACGGTTTTCCCAAAAGAAAATGTATTGCCCTGATTGGTATCTAAATCACCATTATACACAAATACAATCTAACTAAACTATTAACATACAAACAATTGTACTGACCATGTCTTTTATTGGACACATTGAGTAAACATCCACAGTGTAGGTAGAAAAGAGAGAATTGGCAGAAGTTGTTTCCCTTAAGAAGATGAGACTGGAAGCAAGCAAAACCTGGCTACTAATAAATCTGTTCTTCTCAAGAAAGATTGGGTAGTGTGAATCCTACCACAAAACAAACATCTTTAACAATGTCCTCAGAAAATGTGCTAGAAGGATACATGAAGCTGGTAAAGGCTGCAGAAGCATACCTAAAGACAAGGGTGTACATTAATCCATGGTTATATGAATTGACTACAAATGGAGAAAATTCAGGACTGATGGTTCACTGTGGCTGTCCTGTTAAAATCACTCTAAGGCTATGTTCACACGGCGTAATTGTGGCGCGTACAGTACAGCCGCAATTACACCGGGTGCTTTGGGAGTCGGGCTGATATGTGCATACACCTGCAGTGTGGGGGGGCCGGCAGCCCGCCGGCCCCATTAACAGTCATTACTCGCAGCGCGTATTCGCCACAAGTAATTGACATGTCACTTATCTCCCCGAGTGTACAATACAATCGTACTGTGCGAGCGGGGAGAGGAGGCGTAATCCATAGTTCTCTATGAGAACTATGGTTTACCATTATTTCGGCGCGCATCTCGCTCATATTAGAGCGCAAATACGACGCGAAATGCGCGCCGAAATTTGCCCTAAGGGGCCATTCAAACGGCGTTTTGAGATATGATTTTGGATCCGTGTTGGATCCGAAAATCGCGTCCCAGAATGCTGCGTCGATCGGATCCAACGTGTATGCAGCTGCACCCTATAGTTAATAATAGGGCTCCTGCTGCGTCTTTCGGACCAAGAATTGACATGTCAATTCTTGGGAGGTATCCGAAAGAGGGAATGAGACACGGATTGGTGATAACTCGTCTGAACGCCGATGCGTGTTTCAAATTAAAAGCAATGTAAATCACATTGCTATTTATTAGATACGTGCTTGGGTCCGTTTGGGGTCCGACAGTTGGATCCAAACACGTATCTAAGCCATGTGAACATACCCTAAGAGCACAAAATAAAATCCTGAAAGAACTGGAAAAAAAACCCAGAAGAGAAGCACAAAAGACTCTGCAAACACCTCTCTTCATGTTTCCACTAAGAGAAAAACACTGAAAAAAATTATGTTAAAGTAAAGACACCAAGAAGGAGAACCCACAGTGCTTCTGGGGAAATGTTTTATCGACAGATAAGATAAAGAGTGAAACTTTTTACCACAATATTTGGAGGAAGCGTCACATGGCACAACACCTCCAAAACCTCACACCAACTGTAAAGCATGATGGAGGGAACACCATGGCTTGAGGCTTCTTTGCTGGCTCAGAACTTGGGGCTCTTGCAATCATGAAGAGAACAATCAATTCAAACGTGAAGCTGAAGAGACGTTGGGTGATGCAATAAGACAGTGACTAAAAGAAAACAAGTAAATCATCTAAAGAATGGCTGAAAAAGAATATTTGTGTTTTGGAACGGTCAAATCAGTGCACAAGAAAGACATTGTATAGCTTGAAGAGGGTCAAAGGCAGGCAACAAAAATAATAAAAGGACTGGGTGGACTGCAATACCCAGAAAGATTAGCAAGGTTAGGGTTATTTAGTTTAGAGAAAAGATGGCTTCAGGGGGACATAATAAGTATGTTTAAATATATTGGATGCATTTCTAGAGAGTAATAATATAACAAGTAATAGTGACAAGGATTCTGGAGAAGGGTCGTTGATCCAGGGATTCATTCTTATTGGAGTGAGGAATGCCTCCCTTAAAATGAGGACAATTGGGTTCTACCTCATGGGGGTTTTTGCCTTCCTCTGGATCAACACTGAACTGGATGAATGTCTGTCTTTTTTCAGCCTTACAAACTACACTCACCGGCCACTTTATTAGGTACACCTGTCCAACGCTCATTAACACTTTAATTTTCTAATCACCAATCACATGGCGGCAACTCAGTGCATTTAGGCATGTAGACATGGTCAAGACAATCCCCTGCAGTTCAAACCGAGCACCCAGTATGGGAAGAAAGGTGATTTGGGAGTGCCTTTGAACGGGGCATGGTTTTGGTGCCAAAGGGCTGTCTGAGTATTTTCAGAAACTGCTGACTCCTGGGATTTTCACGCACAACCATCTCTAGGGTTTACAAGAATGGTCCGAAAAAAAAAAACATCCAGTGAGAGGGCAGTCCCCGTGGGCGGAAATGCCTTGTTGATGCAGAGGTCAAAGGGGAAAAGGCAGACTGGTTCGAGCTGATAGAAAGGCAACAGTGACTCAAATAGCCACCCGTTACAACCAAGGTAGGCAGAAGACATCTCTGAACGCACATACGCGAACTTTGAGGCAGATATGGCTAAAAGCAGCAGAAGACCACACCGGGTGCCAAATCCTTCAGCTAAGAACAGGAAACTGAGGCACCAATTTGCCCAAGCTCATCGAAATTGGGCATAGAAGATTGGAAAAACGTGCCTGGTCTGATGAGTCTCGATTTCTGCTGCACATTCGGATGATAGGGTCAGAATTTGCGTCAACAACATGAAAGCATGGATCCATCCTGCCTTGTATCAAAGGTCAGGCTGTGGTGGTGGTGTCAAGGGGTGGGGAATATTTTCTTGGCACTCTTTTTGGGGCCCCCTTTGGGACCAATTGAGCATCGTTGCAACACCTTGTGGAATCTATGCCACGAAGAATTGAGGCAGTTCTGAAGGCAAAAGGGGGTCCAACCCGTTACTAGCATGGTGTACCTAATAAAGTGGCCGGTGAGTGTATGTAACTATGTAAATGTCTAGACCTTAACCTTATAGACATGCTGTGCCAGTGTTGGACTAGGATGACGGGGTTCCCCCAGTGAAGTGGATTCTTGGAGTCCACCAGTGGAGCTGATTCTTTGGGTCCACCAGTAGAGTTGATTCTTGGGGCCCACCCTACAGCTCCCATACATGACTGGACATACTGCACATGACTCTTGCTTTCTGCATCTTTCTCTTACTTTATCCTGGAAAGGCAGCCTCAGTAGCCTACCATGTCCATGGGCCCACTGGGGTAAATCATCTTCTGAATCCATTTGCTATTTTCACTCTCAGAATTGTTCCACTGCTTAGACTGAGTAATCATAAAAATGTTTGGGGAAGTTATTTCTGATAATTCTCAGCAGTCTGTTTCATCATTCAAGAGTTGTTCCAAACAGGGATGCCCAGCAGGTTCCCACTGACCACTGTGTTTTAGGTAAGAGCATGCAAATCATCTATAGTCTATAAACTGGGTCTGTGGGCTCTTAAAGACACAGATTAGGTATGTTGTGGTAAAGTGTTGACATTTGTGGTCTTGAAAATTACCAGAAACCATTCTACTTAGTGATGAGATGCAGACATGGCCTGGGACCTGTTAAAGGATGGAACAAATGGATAAAATCCCTTTGAAAGGGACTTTTGAGAGAATGGTTTTGAAATGTTTAAGGTCTAAGATTTCTCATAATCGATAGCACTGAAAGAGCTTCTCTTTTTGGATAAGGAAAACAAGTTACACAAAGTTATAGCGAGAGAAGTCTCAATTTCCTCCACCACTTCCACCCTCTGATTTTCATCACACGGTATGTTATATGTATGGCAATTATTACAGCTGACCCTTATGTGAGGAAATAGCAACAAGCCATTGCAAGAAACTAGGGAGATTAAGTTTTAGAAAGAGGTAAATTATTGCAAGATGCCAGGATTTCAGAGCTAGACAACAATAAGAAGAGTGAATTGGCCAAATATTTCCAAAAATAATTTACTGCTGAAGGGAGTGGTACTGACAAAAGAAACAAGAATGCCTAAAATAGAGATAAACAATATATTGGTAGTAGGATCCCAGCAGAAAACAAGAGGTTTGTAAAATGCAATTAACTCCTAAAGTCCACATCACTGTAAGCATCTAGCAGATTTATTAACTTAGCAGAAAACCTATCAAGCAAATACCTAGTAAAACTAGTGAAAAAAAAAAATTAATGAATCCACTAATTCAGACAGAAGGGGAGATGTTTATATATAATATTATATACTTTATATACTATTATATTTCCTAATGATTTAAAGGGTTTTTACCACAAAGGCATTTCATGCCTGGTTTATCTAGGTACAGCTTTTAGTGTGCTCAAAAGGGGGCATGTCTGATTTGTTTGAACTGCATATCATGTGACCCAGCAGACTTGACATCACCAGGCCTTTCCCCTCAGTGTGCTCATTCTAGTCAATGAAGGTCTGTTTATGTAAAAAGCTATGGTAAGCTAAAACTTAGCTGAGTGGTTAGCACTTTTGCCTTTCAGCATAGGGGTTCTTTGTTCAAATCCCTTTGGGTACCAAACATTTTGTTTTTTTTTTCTCAACGCACAAACCTGTTTTTTTTTAAAAAAAAAAAAAATATTTGCACTGTTTGACTGATTATTAAGGAGCATAGAGAATAGGAGCAGAATGACAGCGCCTGGGATTGAACACTCGCTTCGCAGTGAGTGTGTGTGATAACTAAGCAGGGAGGAGACTGCCAGTAGCTGCCTGAGAGAAAAGGTGATTTCTGACCATGTGTGGCCAGGACTAAGAAGCTCTTGTCCCTGGTCATATCCCTTGGAGACAAACTGTACACTATGGGTGACTAAGGGAGCAGCTAAAACAAAAATGGTAGAGAATTTTTAATAATGATGAATGGTGAAAATGTTTATTATTTAATTTGCAAGCTTCCCACATCAATTTTACTTTGTGGTAAAACCCCTTAAAGCCCTTTCAGAAATCTTTTCTTGATGTGAGCTGGTGTGCTGTAGCATAGTGTTGTAGCATATTGTTCACTGCTTTTGTTTGGAAATATTTTATCCCTTAAAAGAATGCTTTAGTCAGAAAAGGGTATTTAAAGTTGTTATCTAGCTCCTAAAAAATTATATTATGCTCCTGGGGTCCTAATAACAAGAACAATAATAACAATAACAAAAAAAAACTAGACCTTGTCCTTGATTCCAGCGCTGCATCTCTCCACTCTGTTTTCCTTCTTCTGCTTCTGAACAGGGATGTCACTGCTACAGCAGATGATTGGCTGCAGCAATCACGTGCCTTTCCTTACATCACCATCACCTCCGAATGGTGCTATAAATTAGTGGCACGTGAAAGCTGCAGGCTATCAGCAGCTATATCGATGACCAGTGTTCGAGAAAATACTTTGGGAAAGTATTTTAAATACAAAATACTTATGACTGAAGTATTTTAAATAAAAATACTAAATACTTTAATCCTGAAGTATTTTAAATAAAAATACTAAATACTACTTCAAAAGTATTTTCCAAATACTAAAATTCTTCAAAAAATGTAAACAAAAAATGTAATAAAAACAAAAAATGGATCAGAGGTCATTTAGCCCACTAGGATTAGCATCTAACCTGCAGATAAGTCAGTGGCCAGGATTCATTGTGTCCGACTCCTATAAAAGATGTCTGTCACATGGAGGAGAGGATGCTACAGTAAAGAGAAACATACAGGTACCTTCCTTTAGTTACTATGCCTATTAATGTCAGGCATTTGGGGATATTAATTTAGTTTCAGTAACTCCATGTGCTTCACATTAATAGCAGTTAACCCCATCATGTCCCTCATATTAACCCCTGTGTGCGCTATATAAGGTTTACTAATATGTGAGACACATGGGGGTACTAATAAACGACCTTAATTATGAAGCGTATATATAAATTACAACGGGTTATTTAAATTACGTTTGTTTTGAATTTAGAAAGTAAGTAAAATACTTAAAATACTTCCTAAAAGTATTTTAATTACAAATACAAAATACTGAATAAAAAAGTATTTTGATTACAAAATACAAATACCTGACAAGTATTTTAAATACTATTTTAATTACTAGTATTTAAAATACTCCCGAATTATTACCTCCATGTCTCTCACATATACGTAACTCTTATTTGAGGCACACAGGGGGTTAATGTGAGAGACATGATGGGGTTAACCGCTATTACTATGAGGCACATGGAGTTACTAAGCTGTAATGCACATGACCAGACTTTTTATCTGCAATGGTGGATTTCCCCCCTAAGGTTATACTCGAGACAATACGTTTTCCCAGTTTTTTGTAGTAAAATTAGGGGCCTCAGCTTATATCCGGGTCAGCTTATACTCGAGTATATACGGTAATTTTACGGAATGGATTACGCAATCGGGATGATTAAAAAATAAAAATAAATCACGCTTCACTACAAGGTGGACTTGTGTTGCTGGAACGCGCTGGAATTTCCCCTCCTCTCGTCGCACCTTGCACGAGATATGAGAAATGAGAATGATGACGTGACTCGTGCTGTTGTTTTTTTTTTTTTTAAAGTTCGGTGAGGCGGGTTATTTAAATTACAACGTTTGATTTGAATTTAGAAAGTAAGTAAAATACTTAAAATACTTCCTAAAAGTATTTTAATTACAAATACAAAATACTGAATAAAAAAAGTATTTTGATTACAAAATACAAATACCTGACAAGTATTTTAAATACTATTTTAATTACTAGTATTTTAAATACTCCCGAACACTGTCGATGACGTCTCTGGTCAGAAGCAGAAGAAGAAAAACAGAGTGGAGAGATGCAGCACTGGAAAAAAAGGACAAGAGGAAGGTGAGGGTTTAAACATTTAAATGATGGGGCAATCTCTGCATCTAAAAGAACGAGAAATGGTGCTGCACACTGTTCCTAATTCCGATCGCTCCCTTATCTCAGCGGCAAGATCCCAGGATACCAACGGTTACCATGGCAGCTGGAAGTCTAATGCCCCAGGCAGGAAGTAGTAGAATGATCATCTTGGTGCAGAGGGGTATACAAGCAATCAAACCCCTTAGTGGTCGAGTAAAAAGTTTTAAAAGAATATAACAAAATAAAAAATATAAAAAGTACAAATCGCCCACCCACCATTTTACAAATAAAAGAATTAAAAATGTTACACATAATTGGAATTGCCACATCTGTAAAAGTCCAGTCTATTTCGGACCTTTCATGTCTAAAAATTGGAATAAAAAGTGATCAAAATGGTACCAATAAAAACTAGACTTCAGCCTGCAAAAAATGATTTCTAAGGTCCATAGGTGAAAAACGTTATTGGTCACAGAAAATGGCGCTGCAGCGCAAAGTTAAGAGATGGAGAATGTTTTTATTTTGAAATAAAGTTCTAAAACATAATGAAATCATGTGAGCCTGCAGAATACAGATAACACATCATTTATAGCAAAGAGTGAACACCATAAAAACAAAACCCCTACATACATGGCGCAAATACATTTTATTCAAATTTCACCCAATGTAGTTTATCAGTACATTCTACGGAACAGTCAATGGCACCATTAAAAAGTACATCTTGTCCCATAAAAAAGCCCTCATATGTCTATGTAGATGGGGGGAAAAAAAGTTATAGCTTTTTGAAGGCAGGGAAGGAAAAAAAAATGAAGAGCCATGTTATTATGACCACACGGGGTTAAACTCATTAGTCATGCAAACAATTGTATTATTATGTTTATTTTTTTTATTTTTTATTTCAGCACTAATATTAAATTAAACATTAAACACAAAATATTGCACTTCTATAGAAGTCTGTACATAGGGTGAAAAATCCTAAAGTTCAACAGTTTACGAACTGCTGCAAAGGTAAGAGTTTATTTGAAAGACAATCCCATTGTAGATGGAGGATTGGAATGACAGAAAGACTTTGGTAAGCTGAGAGCTGTCCTCCTGTTCCTGCCCCTGTGTCTCTTATCATACCTCAACTCTACATGATATGACTGGTAGAAGGATTCTATGTAACTACAATGCCCGCAATGATTTTCATTTTAAACCTATAATTACTTGTATAATATGTCTTCTCTATTTAAAGCATCCTTTTCTTAGACAACTTCCTGCTCCTAACTTCAGTGGGTGTACTATCCTCATTATTATCAAGGGTCATACTGTATATACTGCTGACAAAAAGTTAGGGCTATTTGGCTTTTGGCTGAAATTTTAGGATGAACCTAACATTTCTTGAAAATATTTTTAAATGAACTAAATGAGCCCATCTCTTAGCTTTAGAATGCACATGTCCAACTGTTCAGTGTTTCAGTACTTTTTGCACAACTTGCTGATTTCTAACAAGGGGCTGAATGGCAAAATTCACAGCAGGTGTTTGGTTCCTGAATCGCCCAATAAATTTAGGGGGTTAATTTGAATTTGGATTTAAACAGTCCTCCTCATCAAGCTGTTCACATTTTGACATCATGACACCAGGACAACACTTTACAAAAGGTCAATAGTACCTCGCTATTAGAGGGTTTCAAGCAGGATGCTCTCAGACGGAAGTGGCCACTGAGCTTAGAGTGTCATAGAGTGTCATCAGCAGGTTGCAACAGAGATACAGAGAAACTGGAAGAGTCACAGAAAGTCAAAGAAGTGAACATCCTTTGGCTCCATCACACACTGATGAACGCTTCATTGTAAACAATGCCATGCAGAATCAGATAATGAATGCCGCACAACTGCAGGCATGTTGAAGGGAGGTGAGAGGCAACCAAGTGTCATGTCAGACCATTCCTAACTGTTTCTATCAGCCTGGTCTGTGTGCCTGACTACGTAGGTAGTTTGTGCCATTTTTCCCCCATACTCCACTGTGTTTTTCTCTAGCAAAAAAAATGCATATGCAAATGTGTGTTGCACTTTTTGATGCATTTTTTGCCATTTTTCTACAATTTAAATCATGTGAAGGACCATATTAAAAATGCACCTGAGTTTTCTCGTATCGACCTGGCATTGGTCGACATTTCCCTTTGCGGACGTACTCGGTTCAGACATACTCCCCATTGTTATTTCGGATCATGCCGCTATAGTGCTGACCCTGGGAGGCCTTGGCTTCCGCCCCAAGTCGGCGATGTGGCGTTTCCCAGCTTATCTCTCTAACTCAGAAGATTTTAGGGACTATCTGTTAACTCAATGGAAGCAATACTTGACAGATAACAAGGGGCATGTAGATGATGTCCCTCTGCTGTGGCTGACGGCAAAGGCTGTGCTCCGGGGTGGCATTATAAGCTATATGGGCATGAAGCGGAGAGAGTACCAAAAAAAGTTTGAGAACCTATATTCTAACCTTCAGGAAGCTCAAGAGGCACATTTGGTGATCCACTCTGAGCAGACGAAAGCGGATTTTAGGGACGCGCGGGGCTTACTAAAAACTTTTTTACAAGGCCACGCGTTAAGCCACACTAGGGCGACACAAAATAAATTCTATAGGTGGGGAGGGAGACAAGGTGCGATACTGGCCAAAATGACGAAACCCTGGAAGACACAACCACCTATATCGACAGTAACGGATCCAGAAACGGGGAGTGACCTTAGGGACCCCGATGATATCGAGCAAGCATTTATCACATACTATGAAACACTGTACAGTGCGCCCCCGTTTGATGAAGCGGGCACCAGGTCATTCTTGGATATGGTCCAAATGCCGGGTATTTCCCAAGAACAACGCACGGAGTTAGAGGGGGAAATTACGGAGGAGGAAATAAGGGGAGTTATTTCGTCTTCGGCCAGTGGTAAAGCTCCGTGCCCAGACGGCTTCTCGGCCGAATTTTACAAGATCTTAAAACCTGAGGTGAACCCCTACTTGACCACATTATTTAATGATATCTACATCGGATCCCGAGAGGTGCTCCTTTTTTGATTCTAGAACTACGTTACTTTTAAAACCAGGGAAGAATCCAACCCTCCTCACCTCCTATAGACCAATCTCACTATTGAATTTGGATTATAAATTATTGGCAAAGATCTTAGCCAATAGGTTCCAAAAATTTTTACCAAATATCATCCACCCATATCAATCTGGTGTTGTAGTGAATCGTCATTCGGTTCGGAATATCAGAGTAGCAATGGCGGCAATGTTAGCGGCCCAGGAGTCGGGTCATCCAGTGTCCATGCTGTTAAGCTTGGACGCTGAGAAGGCCTTCGACAAGGTATCCTGGCCTTACCTAAATGCTACGTTGATACGGAGGGGGTTCGGATCCGTCTTCCTGAATTTTTTGGACCTTCTCCACCTGATCTATTCCACTGCACTAATTGTAAACGGCCTTGCAACCCCACAGGTCGACCTCTTTAGAGGGGTGAAACAGGGCTGCCCACTCTTGCCCATCTTGTTAAATTTTTCAATAGATCCACTCCTGTACTATATCTCACAGGAAGACTCTATTCAAGGCATTACTAAATGTACCCAGATGTTAAAACTCACTGCTTACGCGGATGATTTGTTATTAATGATAACCAACCCAAAACAAAACCTATCCCGCGTTCTGGAGCATACGGTGGTGCACATCCTCATTAAGATATCTAGGCATTTCACTCACTAGAAACCCAGCGAATATATACCAGGAAAATTTGAAGAGATACATCTCATCAGCGACACAAACATTGAAAACCTGGGAGAACATCGCGCAAAATTTTATGGGGAGGGCAAATCTTATAAAAATAGTGGAGTTCCCGCGGCTGTTATACCTGCTCCAAATGCTACCAATTTATCTCAGACCCAAGGATGAAAAATTAATCAATGTCCTTTATCGGGGGTTCATTTGGCATAATAAGAGGGCGCGCATACCTTTGCATCTACTCTGTCAACCCAAAACGAACGGGGGCCTGGGGTTCCCAAGCATTAGACACTATTGCCTGGCGGCGCTAGGCCGGTATCTGGTGGATTGGAAGCAGGGCACGGAGGTGTTCGCCAGTAGCTCCTTAGAGAGACTGTTTCTTCCAAATATCTCCTTAATTGACTTTGTGCACTTACAGTACAGCCAGATCCCAGCAGAGGTACGTGTCAACACGTTGTGGATGCCAGTTTGGAGAGCTTGGAATAAGATGAGGGCCCTCAGGAGGCTTTCGCCTCGGTTCTCTTTACACCGGTCACTGATCCATAACCCGGAGTTTCAGGACGGAAAACCTCATGGTACTTTCCGAAGGTTATATAGCATGTGCTTGAAGACCCTAGAGGATTGGATAAACCCGCAAACCCCTAAAAACCCTACACGTTAGGAGAGTTACAGGGATCTGCCCCAACATAGTGATACCTTTCTTCAATTTTTTTACAGGCGAACCATTATTGGCACGGGGGTTTTGGGGATCAATGACGGAGCAGACTGGGACGATGACTTTGACAGGACTATCTTGAAACCTCCGGCTAGACGGAGACACTTATCTCAGATTTACAGATTTCTACTCTACACAACTAACTAGATGGGCAGTAAGTGATTTACACCAAATTTTATTCTAACTACCATTTCTAGGGCTCATAAGTATCTTCCCTCGACCCGCTATGCGGAGCTGAATCTTAAAATAGCACATAACACGTACCTGACCCCACTGAGAGGTCATCGTATGGGAAAATTTGCGTCAGATGGATGCTTTCGCTGTGACTCCCCGGCGGCAGACCTGTTTCACTGTCTATGGGCATGCCCCGGGATCAAGCAATACTGGGAAACCATTACCTCCTTCATTCAAAGAGACCTGGTATCCTCGTTTAGCCTAAGCGCACCATGGGCCCTGTTCGGGTTCGAGGACGGGGAATCGTCTTCCTATACAAATAGGGAAGTGCAGCTCTTACATTTATTGTCGGCCTCAGCCAGGAAAACAATACTCCAATTCTGGCTGCAACCCACTAGTCCAACTTTCACACAGTTTATGGAGAAATGTACTTTCCTATTGAGAATGGATTGGGTGGAGGCTATGCAACACAAGGAGAGTGGGAAAGTTTTTCCGCCTCTGGGGGGAAGTTTATAAAAGACCATGCCACGCGGGTTGGCAAAAATTATATTCCTTTTTTGGAACATCTTGGGACTTACGGGAGCAGCTTGCAGGCACAGAACCTCTTACGGTGTGCTCTCAAGGGCAAACTTTGGGGGAACCTACAGCAATGGATGGTTTAGCACCCTTGCTGATCTCCAAAATTTTGATTCTGGGAAAAAGACAATGACAGCGAACACTATTTGAAAAGCAACGCTAGAGATGAGGCCACCTATTGGGTGTAGTTTGATGACGAGGCATATCTTAACAGATCCAGATACACTGGATCTATGGGGGGACGGATGTGGGGGGGGAGGGGTCTGCTATGCAATCAACTACAATGTTATGTATACCAGTTCTTCAAACACATCAAAGGGTTAAAGGTTTACATGTTTAATAGCTTACTAAGTAGGTACTAAGTAGGTAATTTAAAAAAAAAAAGAAAAAAGGGACCATTGATCTACTTGAATGCATATATATGTGTTAAAGTCTAAGGCACATGCTTGGAATTTGTTGTTTTATGACCTATTGGATGTTATCTTCTTGTTTGGAATGTGACAAGCTACCTAACTTCTTGTATTTTTTACTTGTTGGTCCAAATAAAGACAATAAAAAAAAAAAATGCTTTGATAAATGTGCCCCAGGATTTTGAAGAAAAAAAAAAAGCCACAAAAGTTGCATGAAACACAAATAAAATGCATGAAGGTGAGATGTATTCTTTTCAGCCAAAAATTCGAACAAAAATTATGTGTGAATAAACCCATAAGAAACTTTTTAAAAACAAAACAATTTAGAGTAAGACTAGAGGCTGAAATGTCCTGACTGGTTTAGTTGGTTCAACCCTAATAATTGGTTCAACTAGCAATTAGTTACTACAGATTACTGTTATAATCCCCGTGTTTTATGTCATGTGTTTACAATGTACCTTTACTCTTTCATTCCTCTGTGGGTCATATTATTATAATGATAGGAATGTTCGGAGGGAAAGAGAGGAATGAAAATTTCATTAACAACATAAAATGCTGAGTGGGGCTCCATTTTGAGAAAAAAGAAAGTCGTTTTACTGTAAAAGTAGTTGTTTTTGCCTGAGCATTTCGAGGAATATCACAGGCTACTCATCAATATATAAGGCTTTCCATGAGTAAAGAAAAGTGCCATTGCGACATCACCATAATATAAGCCATGTAAGACTTACACTAGTCCAGCCGCCATCTTGGACAGTCTCAGGGGGTCTTTAGCTCTCGGATCGCCGATCTGGTAAGCGAAGCATTGGCACACTGACACTGAGCCTCAGCCAGCTTTATTCAGGCACAAGATAACAAAAACCAAGAACAGAAAACCTCAGGCTGTCTAGCCACTACCTAAACATAGAATGAGTCCCTCTCTAACCTGTGGTCTGGACCTACCATCAGCACTGTACTTTACTCTTCCCTCAGCCTCTGAGGGCCAGAGCCTCTCCTCAGCTCTGCTTTGCACCAAACTTGGCAGTTAACCACGCCCCTAGATCACCTGAAGGACCAGGCTTTTTATAGGCCTCCAGAGACTTGCACAAAACCTGCCCTGGAACACGGGGAGTAGACACCCACCCAACACATTGTCTACTCCCGATAAGAGCCAACCCAGAACAGCCAAACTAACTACAGGGTGGGCCATTTATATGGATACACCCAAATAAAATGGGAATGGTTGGTGATATCAACTTCCTGTTTGTGGCACATTAGTATATGTAAGGGGGAAAACGTTTCAAGATGGGGGTTGACCATGGGGGCCATTTTGAAGTTGGCCATTTTGGATCCAACTTTTTTTTTTTCAATGGGAAGAGGGTCATGTAACACTTATTGAGAATTTCACAAGAAAAACAATGGTGTGCTTGGTTTTAACATAACTTTATTCTTTCATGAGTTATTTACAAGTTTATGACCACTTATAAAATGTGTTCAAAGTGCTGCCCATTGTGTTGGATTGTCAATGCAACCCTCTTCTCCCACTCTTGACACACTGATAGCAACACCGCAGAAGAAATACTAGCACAGGCTTCCAGTATCCGTTGTTTCAGATGCTGCACATGTCGTATCTTCACAGCATAGACAATTGCCTTGAGGTGACCCCAAAGATAAAAGTCTAAGGGGGTCAGATCAGGAGACCTTGGTGGCTATTCAACTGACCCACGACGGCCAATCCACTTTCCAGGAAACTGTTCATGTAGGAATGCTTGAACCTGACACCAATAATGTGGCGGTGCACCATCTTGCTGGAAAGACTCAGAGAACATGCCATGTTCAGTGCATAAAGAGGGCAACACCTCATCATGTAGCAATTTCAGATATCCTGTGGCATTGAGGTTTCAATTGATTAAAAATTGCCCCACTATCTTTGTACCCATTATACCACACCATACCATCAATTTGTGTGTCCCAACAGTCTTGGAGGGATCTATCCACTGTGGGTTAGTGTCAGACCTTTTGGTGGTTTTGTTTGTTAACTTCACCATTCACAAAAACGTTGCCTCATCACTGAACATAATGTTCTGTGTAAACTTAGGGTCCTGTTCCAATTTTTCTTTTGCCCATTCTGCAAATTCAGTGCCGATCTGGGTCATCCTCGTTGAGATGCTGCAGCAGCTGGATTTTGTAAAGGTGCCATTTGTGAGTAGCTAATATGGGATGTTCGACTGATGCCACTCTCCAGTGACATGTGGCAAGTGCTACGATGTGGGATCTTGCTGAATGAAGCTAGGACAGCCACTGATGTTTCTTCATTTGTGACAGTTTTCTTGCATCCACATTTTGGCAAATCCAACACTGAACCTGTTTCACGAAATTTGGCAAGCAGTTTGCTAACTGTAGCATGGGAGATGGGTGGTCTTGTAGGGTGTCTTGCATTGAAATCTGCTGCAATGACCCGGGTACTGCGTTCACCAGACATCAACACAATTTCTAGATCCCTTACAAAAACACAGAGACTTGGATTGGATAATTTGGCCACAGCAGCCGTTTTATTAACATACAGACAAATAATAATAACAGACAACGAATGAGAATAACCCCGCAATACCCATCTGCCAAAACCATCAACTTGGGGCTGAGGTTCTTGGAGCTAAAAATAAACCAACAACCAGGGTCTGGCGAAAACACCTGCTTCTTCTCTCCGCAATTTTCTTACCCCCAGCCATCACTCCCGGCTTCAGGGCACCAAGAGCCACCTCAGGCAGCTAAACATTCCGTGACCTGCTCCCAAGGACGCTGCCGTGTGGAGCCCAAACCTTCGCCAGACCAGTCCATCCACGAAATTGGGAGCCAAGCTGAGCCTGACTCCCCCATTAGTTTCCACCGACTCCAAGGACCCCAACCCGCCACAGCTAACGATTGTGACCCCTTACGAATGTGACGCCCCCCACAGCCCCAAAGCCCTCTCAATTCCTTCATGGATATTCAAAGACCATAAGTCGAGTCCCATAGCATTCAAATGCACCCCGTCCCTACGCCAGAACTCCCCATCCCCAGGCTCCAGCTCTCTATGCCTAACCACAAACCCCCCATTCCGAGACACAAAGGACGCCACTGACCTATTCACCTTGACGCATGCCCTATTTATCCCTGCCACTGACTCAGCGTGTCGCCATGATAACCTTGGCACCATATCCGGCCAAACAATAACCAATCTAGGATAAAGGGACCAAAGCCGCAACAAATCGAAACAAATGTCCCTTATTAACTCCCCAATGGGGCACGACCCCAAATCGTTCCCCCCAACGTGGAAAACAACAATATCCGGAGCCCTATCCCAAAAAACGAATCTCTGAAAGTCCGGCAAAACTTGACTCCACACCATTCCTCTTTTCCCAATCCACCGCACCACCGCAATTTCTTCCGGAATTCCAAGTTGCCGACCACTGGTTCTCAGCGCCGGTCATTCCGACCCCCAATGCACGAAAGAGTGGCCAAAAATCCAGACCAATCGTTGCCCTAGAAGAAAAGAAAAGAAAAAAGGGGGGGGGAGAGGGAATGACAGAACCCATATTCCTAACTTAAACACAATTGCCTGCCTCCACCCCCTTTTTCCCAACCCCCAGCACAGCCCCAGGCTATACCACCACTAAATGCGGGCGAATGTACAACCTGAACCTCTCAGATTTCCATCTGCCTATCTTGCTCACCGAGTCCGCATCCAGTCCCAATCCTGCCGCCTCCGTGGCCGCCCCAAGGAATGTGGCGCAAATTGACCCGGTTTCAATCCCAGCTCCACCAAACAGCGGCGAAAGACCGCCGTAAACTGGAACCGAGACAAAAAACTGCCATCTGAGTGCGCCAACAGGAGGCCAGAGCCCACCACGCGCACCCTGCTATATTCGTCAAAACAACGAACTGGGCACATACAAGAGCCCCCAACTGCCACTAAACACAACATCTTACCCCTACCCACCTGATCCATCTTAGACCGCCTTATCAGAATCGCCAAACCATCTGCCGTACGTTGCACATCCGAGTCTAGCAGACCACCAACGACTCTCCTACTTGGGCAAACTAGTTCGCTAACACGCAACGCCCCAAAAAAGGCTACTGAAAAGGCAAGCCTAAACAGACTGACCTCAAAACCTGAAGAACAAACCCCCGTCAGCCGACCCGAACCGTTCCCATAAATTGAACACCACCGGGCGCCGCTGGTCAGCCCTCCGCGTCACCCTCCGCAGACCCTTCAGAGCCTGCACCACAATGAAATCCTTTGTTACATCCGTCATCCCCCGCGACTTAAAACCAAAAGCCAAAGCCGACATCAGACGCGTAACCCTAGAAACAGACCACCCCTCATTAACATGCCCCACAAAACAGAACAATGCCGCCGACCTCTCCCTATCTTTGCTCACCGGACCAATGCCTTCCAGCCAACGCTGCCAAAGAGCCCATGACGCCGAGTATGAAACCCAAATCCCCGTACTTAAGGATGACCTGAACAAGCGGTGTGCGGCATCCAAGCCACAGTCCATAACTCCTCGGGGCACTCCAACCCCACTTCCGCTGCCTCCGGCGCCAGCTCCCGGAAACGCTGCAACAGCGAACGAGATAGTGTGTCAGCGAGGTTGTTCTTTCCTGCCGGGACATGCGTAGACACCACCCACGCGTTCAACTCCAAGCATCGCAAGACAAACCGTCGAAGCAAACAGAGGACAGGAAGGGAGGAAGCTGACAAGGAGTTTATTGCCTGGACGACCCCGAAGTTATCACAGTGGAAGCGAATCTTCTTATTCCTGAAACGATCCCCCCAGAGTTCGAAAGCCAATACAATAGGGAACAGCTCAAGAAGGGCTAGATTTCTAACAAAACATGCTCCTACCCACGTCACAGGCCAACGGCCTGCACACCAGTCCCCTTGGCAGTATGCCCCAAACCCTACACTCCCCGCCGCATCCGTAAAAACCTCGATGTCAGCGTTGTTCAGCGCCTTATCTAATATAATGGATCGCCCATTATATTGTTCTAGGAATGACTGCCACATCCTCAAATCCTCCCTCATACCTGCCGACAAGCGAATGAAATGGTGTGGGGCCTGAACCCCCGCCGTTGCCCCCGCCAACCGTCACGAAAACACCCTTCCCATGGGCATGATGCGGCAGGCAAAATTTTATTTTCCCAACAGGGACTGTAAGTCCCTCAATGTTACTTTCTTGCATGCCAACAACCTCCTAATTTCTTGACGCATGCCCACCAACTTATCCTCTGGTAGACTGCATTCCATTAAGATGGAATCAATGTGGATACCCAAAAAATTTATCGATATGGTCGGCCCTCCGTCTTATCCGCAGCCAGCGGGACTCCAAATTGATTCGCCATCCATTGCATCGATGCCAACAGCGACCCGCACACCTCTGAGTCCGCTGGGCCAATGCAAAGGAAGTCATCTAAATAATGAATGACAGACGACAACCCTGAGATATTCCGCACCACCCATTCCAAGAAGGAACTGAACGCTTCAAAATAGAAGCAGGAAGGGAACACCCATTGGCAAACACCTGTCTATGAAAAACGACCCTTCCCAAAAACACCCCAACAACCGGGCACTATCGGGTGCACCGGTAACAAACGAAAAGCTGATTCAATATCCGTCTTTGCCATAAGGGCCCCCCGTCCATGAAACCGAACCCAACGAATCGCCACGTGAAACGAAGTATAGACCACAGAACACAGTTCCGGGTTAATACCATCGTTAACCGAAAAACCTTTCGGAAACGATAACTGGTGAATTAACCGAAATTTATTACGTTCCTTCTTTGAAACAACTCCTAACGGGGAAACCACCAAGTTTGGAAACGGCTTGGCCTCACATGGGCCCACCCTTCTACCCAAGGACACCTCCTTTGCCAATTTCTACGCTACCACCCCCGGATGTTGCAATGCCAATCGTAAATTTTTGGTTGAAAAGGGGACCTCATGAGCGGGTGGCGGAATGCGAAAACCATCCCGAAACCCTCTGTAAAAACACGCGCCTTTGATCCGGTTCCTATTTGGGAAAAGGCCCCATCCCCGAGAATGTTCCCCGGATCATTCCCTTGAGAAGGGACCTGCCCCTACCTCTTCCCTTGCGCAAGACGGAGCCCCGTGGGAGGCGGCGCTGCGACTGCGCAGAGGGTGCTGATCAGCAGCTTGTCCAAAACCCTGCATGGATTCTCGTTAAATTGCACAACCCCGGCTTGAATCCATCGGGGACCGCTTCCCCTGACCCGACGCCCCTGTGGGTTGAAGCCCTGGGTCCGCCTGTAAGGGGGGGGGGGGGGGGATAAAGGGTCCCGGGGCCATGATTTCCAGCCACAAACCGATGCCCTTGTGGTCCCTCGGTTGGGGGCCCGAACTGCTTTCCGCTGACAAGAACTGCTCGTGTAGCTGAGCCCCCAACGCTTGCCCCCCATGACCGTTTGCCCTCCCCTATCGAATCCAGATAACAAAAAACGCAGAACAGTGCTCGGGGAACTTCTCCCCAATGAAGCTTGCCAAAATGGCGAACGCCTGCATCAAGTTCTGAAAGCTCTGCGGTATCAACCGCCACCTTCGCTTCTCCTCCTCTTCCTTTTTGCTTTCGTCCCGTTTTCCTTTTGGCAAATTTAATTTTTCCAAAGAAGAGAAAAATTTTCGACATACTCATCTTGACAAATTTTTTCCCTCACTTCCTTTTTTAAATGGGCACCCAAAGGGCCCTCAAAGCAAACGTACACTTCCCCTTTAGCCCTGTCGTCAAGCCGCACCCTATCAACCGAATCCTGTTCGGTCTGAACCGATACAGTCACCCCCGCTTCCCTAGCAGTTGCCCTATCTCCCCCCAAGGTCCTCCATCCCAATGTTGGCCAAACCGGACCCGCCGACGAGTTACCCGGGACTCCAAGCCAACAACGGGGACTGCTGACACCCCGACCCTGGTAGACCAGGGAAGCGTGCCAAAAATTCACGTAAACTACCTGCTAAATCGTGCCACGCCGTGATCCCACCGCCCACTGGGGCTAAGCCCGACGCCAACCCCTGCGCCGACTGTCCCGACGGTGACGAGACAAACATAGAAGAAGACTCACCAGGCTGCACGGGAGCTGTGATCCCGCCAGCCGTGCTGCCCGATCCCTGAAGCCTGTCTCCTTGTCCCACGATGGTGTTGTCCTCCTCTCGCCTTCTTGACCTCGACCGCTGATGATCCCGGACCAAGTGGATTTCCGATCGCATCCTCCCCGCATTCTCCCACGTTGGAGGACCCCCAAGTGGATCCCCAGACACCAGACCACCAGGCCCGGCCGTCCGCCAGCCCTCCGCTGCGTATCTTGACCTTGCGCCGGCATCTGACTCGACCTCCTCTCTCACGGAACTCCGGACACGCTCCCTGGCGGGCCCCCCCGACCGGCTCATCGCCAGGGGCACCCACCGCCGATGCGGGAATCACGCAGACTGGAACCACCGCAGCTGCCACCCCCGGGCTGGGATGGCGCCTGAGGCGCTCCGCTGGGCCCGCCCGCCTGGTTGGACTCCTCCCAGGCCGGACAGCACGCGACCGCCCGGATGAGCGTGCCGCCCGACCTGGAGGGTCCCCAGAGGGGCTCCTGCGGTGAATGCGGGCCCTAGGTGTCGGCTCTAGGCTCAGACGTTCCGGCGGCCGGGTCCTCCGCCTAACTGGGACCCCCGGACCAGTGTGAAACCCTGGAGAAATGGACGACCCAGTTGAGGCCGTGCCCCCCCCCCCTTCCAGCACGCCCCGTACCTGCTCTGCCAGCCAGGCGGGGCCGCGCTCTCCTGCTGCCTGCCTCAGCTGGGCTATAAGGGCTTCTACCTCAGCTGGCCCAGACATAATGCCAACCTGCGCTTCTCAGACACTAAATCTCTCACAGAGCAGCACGAGCATCAGCCTACCACTGCTGTTCTCTGCTGACCGCGCGTCTGCTCCCGCGCAGCGCGGGGCTCGGCTTTATATGCCGGCCCCCCTTCCCTGCGCGTCACCCGCTTGGCTCCACCCCCTTTGACCCTCACGCCACGGATGGCACGCCGGGTCATGCGGGGCCTTCCCCCAGGGCTGCACCTCCATGTTCGGCCCCGTCCTAAAGCTGTTGGGGCAATATCATAACAGAACACTGCCATAAAGACAATCAATGCTGTGTTATCATTATGTTACGGCGAGTGCTATGCCTTGTACTAACAGGTGCCGCAGTGTCATTCAACCTTTTCACCTTTCCATATGGCTTCTTTTGTGGCAGACGTTCTATTTGTTCGCTCGTCCCTTTTGTTGGGCTATTGCCACTAATCTGCACATTCACCATGATCTTGGTTGCGTATTTTGGTGAACCCTGAGTGAATTTTCTACAGTGGTTTCATGAAGTGACCTTAGTTACTCCACTGGCCTTGCTGCCTATCTTTTGGCTGCCCTGAGCTTTGGCTATGACCTTGGCTTGTAAGATTGCCACCTTCTTTGCTTGCTCAACTACGCCTCTTGCCTGTCTCTATGTTACTGCATCTGGATGTCAGTTGTTGCCATGAGAGACTGTGTTGAGCGTAACAACATGGGAGTGCCCTGAAGCAAAGTCCAGATCCCTGTTCAGGGATTGAAGGCTAAAAACTAGGGAGCTCTTGGCAAATCCTATGACCCAAAAGATCCGGTGCCTGCCACAGTAAAACATTACAACAGAACACAGTATACAACAGAGTATATAGTCTATGGTAATAACTGTGAAATAAAACATACACACACACAACTATATATATAAATATATATAAATTTATATTTTATATATAATATATATATATATATATATATATATATATATATTTAAGGTAGCAGCTGGGAACGTCCTTAATGGGGTGTACATCCTAGCTGGATTTCTGGCTTACACCAGGAAAAGAAGTAATAAGTGACATGTCACTAAGGTTACCTGGCCTTGGTGAGGTAGAAGCCGGTTGTTTGTGTTGTGTCAGCCACAGTAAGTGGTTGACATACGTTTACCCGTAGTATGGTTGCTTTAGCCAAAACCCGGGAAGGCTTTTATCGGGAGTAGACTGTTAGGTGGATGTCTGCTCCCCTTTGTTCCAGGCCTGTGTTTCGGCTGGCCTTTACAAGTCAGATGAACAGGTGGATCTGTCATGGAGTTGGCTTGAGGAGCGTCTCACTGGAGATATCCAAGATCTCGTATAAAACTGCTTGCTGACCAAGGTGTAGTGAGGGAACTGCACTATGTAGCCAGCACTCAGACGAGCAGGTGTTTTGTTTTGTTTGCCATTCTGTTTTTGTATGTGGCATACATTTCCCGCTGTATACCTGTTGTGCCAATAAAGCACGAGGGGACTTGTGCTTGAACCAGATCCACCTGTCTATGTCTCTATCTGCATTGGACTACGATCCTGAGAGTGGCGCCTGCTTACAATATATATATATTGTCTGACTACTGTGTTTTCTCTTTCTAAATCATATTGACAACCAGAAAAACATCCAGATGACCCTGATCAAAAGTTCACATACCCCAGTTCTTAATACCATGTATTGCCCCCTGTAACATCAGTGACAGCTTGAAGTCTTATGTGGTAGTTGTGGATGAGGCTCTTTGTTTTCTCAGATGGTAAAGCTGCCCATTCTTCTTGGCAAAAATCCTCCAGTTCCTGTAAATTCCTGGGCTGTCTTGCATGAACTGCGCGCTTGAAATCTCCCCCGTGTGGCTCAATGACATTGAGGTCAGGAGACTGAGATGGCCACTCCAGAACCTTCACTTTCGTTCTGCTGTAGCCAATGACAGGTCGATTTGGCCAGGGCCTTATCTTAACAGCACTATGGGCCCCTGGGCAGAGCTGTGCACTCGGCCCGCCATCCAACATTTATTAATACTATCTAACAATACGACTGTTTATGTTGCGCATAGCAACCAATCAAAACTCATAGCAACCAATCAGAACTCATAGCAATCAATCAGAGCTTAGCTTTCAATTTTTCAGAGCAGTAGAGGAAATGAAAGAGAAGCTCTGATTGGCTGATATGAGTTCTGATTGGTTGCTATGAGCTTTGAATGGTTGCTATGAGTTCTGATTGGTTGTTATGGGCAACAAAAACAGACTTACGTTTTGATTAATGAGGCCCAATATGTTTAACCCCTAAAATCAATGATACAGCTGTAACTATTTTTATTTTATTTTTTGTACACTTTTTATGTTTTTTTCCTTTTTTTAATCCCATTAAGGTATAACTATTTTACACTTTGTTTTTACACTTTTTAATGTTACTGTACTCATGTATACTCATGTTTGCTAATATATTACACTCTGTGTCAGTATGACACAGGCTGATGTCAGGGTAACTGCAGATTTCCTACATAGACAACTTTAGGGCTACTCTACAGGTCCCCAGGGCTGACTGTACAGACATTTCCCAGGCAGGGGAATCCCCTTTGATCATGCTGGGGTAACAGACTGAGGCAATCAAAGGGTTAGACAGTGGGGATCAGAGGCTTCCTCTGGTCCCTGCCGTTCATGGTGACTGCTTTAAGACTGGACCTAATATCTACAGCTCCTTTCCTAGCACTGCTGTACCACTAGGAGCCGTAAACCCCCTCTATAGGCAGCAACGTCTTTTGGCATCACTGCAGACAGAGAACATGATCCAGCCATCGTCAAAAGATACTGGGCGGTGTATGTACTCTGTCGGCAGCGGCACCAAAAGACATCACTGCCTAAAGAGGGGGTTTGCTGCTCCCAGCTGTAGTTAACAGCTCCCTCCTAGAGAAGTCTCTATGAATGCCAGGGATCGGATGAAGCCTCCAATCCCCACCATTTAAAGGGGTTTTGCCATGATCTCATTTCATACCTTCTGCATTCAGCTCTTCAGCTCTGTGTGCTCAGGAGGCTGCGTGTGTGATTTGTTTGAATTGCATATCATGTGACCCAGCAGGATGACATCACCAGGCCTTTCCTCTCTCTAGTCTCTGTTTATGTATAGAGCTGCATGTAGCTAAAATGTAGCTCAGAGGTAAAGCTTTTACCTCCAGGCACAAGGGTCCTAGATTCAAATCCCTGCAGGAACCAAACCTGTGTTTTTTGTCTCTCTTTATCAATGCACAGACCTCATTGAGGTTTCTTTTTAATTTATTTGCACTGTTTGACTAATTACTAAGGAGCACAGAGGACAGGAGTAGAGTGACAGCACCTGGGGTTGAACACTCAGTAGCTACCTGAGAGGAGAAGTGATGTCTGAGCATGTCTGACCAGGACTGAGGAGCTCACAGCCCTGGTTGTATCCTCTGGAGACGAGCTGTAAACAAGGGTTCACTAATGGAGCAGCTAAACCAAAAACAGCCCAGAATTTTTAATAACGATGAATGGTGAAAATGTTTAGTATTTAATTTGCAAGCTTCCCACATCAATATTACTTTGTGGCAAAACCCCTTTAACCCTTTGATTGCTGAGGTCCATGACTGCAGCATAATCATTGGGGATTCCCCAGCACCATTGGGTCCCCAGGACTCCCAGTGCCCGATGGAGCCGAGGAAATATGTATACAGTCAGCATTAGGGACCTAGAGTAGCCCCAGAGCTGTCTGTATAGTGATCCTGCAGTCAGGGCACACCATGTGTTAATCCAGCAGCAGCCTGTGCCATACTGACAAGGAGTATAATGTATTAGTATATAGGTGTGTAATGTATTAGGAATATACAGGAGTGTAATGTATTAGCATACGGGTGTATACAGGAATGTAATGTATTAGTATACAGGAGTGTAATGTATTAACACACAAGAATATACAGGAGTGTAATGTATTAGTATACAGGAGTGTAAGGTGTAAGTATTGTATACAGGAGTGTAATGCATTAGGAATATACAGGAGTGTAATGTATCCGCATACAGGTATATAGGAGTATAATGTATTAGTATACAGGTGTGTAATGTATTAGGAATATACAGGAGTGTAATGTATTAGCATACGGGTGTATACAGGAATGTAATGTATTAGTATACAGGAGTGTAATGTATTAACACACAAGAATATACAGGAGTGTAATGTATTAGTGTACAGGAGTGTAATGTATTAGTATACAGGAGTGTAATGAATTAGGAATATACAGGAGTGTAATGTATCCGCATACAGGTGTATACAGGAGTATAATGTATTAGTATACAGGAGTATACAGGAGTGTAATGTATTAGCATACAGGAATATACAGGAGTGTAATGTATTAGGAATATACAGAAGTGTAACGTATTAGCATACAGGAGAATACAGGAGTGTAATGTATTAGTATACAGGAGTTTACTGTATTAGTATACAGTAATATATAGGAATGAAATGTATTAGGAATATACAGGAGTGTAATGTATTAATATACAGGAATATACAGGAGTGTAATGTATTATGAATATGCAGGAGTGTAATGTATTAGCATACAAGAGTATACAGTAATGTAATGTATTAGTATATAGGAGTGTGCTAATACATTCGAAAGTGTAAAAGAAAGTGTAAAATAATTATCCCTTAATGGGATTAAAAAAACCTACAAAACAAAAAGTGTAGAAAAAAACTAAAATAAAAATAAATATTTGGAAAACAAGGCTACACCTTGGAACTCCAGTGAGTCCCAAGGTATAGCCGCGGCTCTATCCCAGCAACCAGATACTACCAGATATAGTCTTGCTGGATATTACTGTACTTTTCCTCTACATCATGGTCAAAGGCATTGATTGCTGAGATTTCAACAAAACCAGAAACACCCATCTATAGACAGTTGTTCTGGGCTTCTTGTCCCTTATCAGTATACAGTAAACCAGGGAATTGGTTGGCTGGGTAAGATGCCTATGATAGACCTTTGGCTCTCAACAAAGAAGAAAACGTATTTCCCTAGAGCTGCATCAAAGGCATCTCACCCAGCCAATCAGTACCCTGATCTGTACTCATGAGGGGCAAAGATTGTGAAAAAGTTGTCTGTATATAGTATAGGTGTGCTTCTCTGGGGTTGCTGCAATTCCAAGTCATGTTTCAAGGCTCTTTAAAGGATCAGACATTGACTCGCACAGTTTATGTCTAGAAACAGCATTAAGCCTTGTCCCCACTGCACTGGTTTTCAGCCGTTTTTCGGACAGAATATGAACATGTCTACGTGAAGGGGGAGGGCTTTTCTCCGCTAACCGCAGAGAAATGCCGTACCCCCGCGGCCGTGTGCACAGCACGAAAACAGGACAAATACTGGTCGAATAAACCAACCGGTATTTGTCCTGTGCAGTGTAAACGGCCCATTAGGCCATGTTCACAAGGTTTATTTGGGCACGTCATTATGGTAATCCACAGTTCTCATAGAGAACTATGGATTACGTCTCCTCTCCCCGCTTGGCGAATCCGCCGCGGGGGAGATAAGTGACATGTCATTTACTAGCGGCGTATACGCGCCGCTAGTAATGATAGTGTATGGGCCCCCCGCTCCCGCCCCCGTCCACACGGCGTAATTGCGGGTCATAATTATGCCCCGCAATTAAGCCGTGTGAAGATGGCCTTAGAGAGACAGGTTGTTTCCTTCCGGGTGATAGCTAATTTACATAGAAATAAATACAAGCACCTTTATAATATTACCACAATAAAGTGAGGCAGAGAAATAAAAACAAATTGTGACATCATTAAAAAGGAACATAGACTAGAAAAAAACACAAACACTTTTCATACTTTACAATAAAAGAGCACTGCACAGTAGTAGCTATTGTGACACCATCAATATAAAACACATTATAGACACACATTACAATACAGCACAATCTAGAAATTAATACAATGAGGGACATGTATGAAAACTTTCTAGCAGTAAGACTTTCTTTGTTGCTCATAGTAACCAATCAGAGCTCCCCTTTCATTTCATATAGTGCTCTGAATAAATGAAAGGGGAGCTCTGATTGGTTGCTATGGGCATCAAAGACAGTCTTAGACCCAGACAGTTTTCATACATAAGGCCCAATGATTAATATGGTGTTATTACAATAAAACACAGCCTGAGAGTAAACACTAGTGTCATATTATCAAAATAGAAGATAGACTAGGAATAAACACAGACACTATTGTTACATTTTCTGTTGGGACATCACCACGAAGGACCGCAAACTAGAAACGAAGAGAAATGTCATCAAACTACAATAGGAAACCTAGGAAGAAATACAAACTTTTTTAACCTCATCATAATAAAGCATGGCCTAGAAGTAATACAAGCACTACTTTGACTTCATTACTGTACTGCATATCCTAGGAATGAAGGCAAACAATACTGTGTTTGTCATAAAAGATTATTAAAACTCAGTGTAGGGATAAAGACAAACAGCATTCAATAAAATGTAGAAAACGGTGGTAAACTCCGTGATATGAGAGGCAGATGTCCTTCCCAACTTTAAATCCATGTACAGTTAATAGTGAGTAGCAGCTTCTCCTGAGTCCACCACTATGGCACCTTTTATCTACTACCTTGTATAGCATGCCAGTGTGTCGCCCGCCTCCTGGCTGCTGTTGCAGACCTGGAGTGTCGACGGTCTTCCCAAATATATGCATGTCTTCTGCACACACATGCACTTGGAAGCCACTACAGGTACTACCTAAATACTGGGGAGCCCTATAACCTACTGGGGGCATATACTCCTACCTACATACTGGGCGGCGGGGGGGAGGGGGGGGGTTATAACTTCCTAGGGGACATATATTCCTACCTACATACTGGGGGCCCTATAACCTACTGGGGGACATATATTCCTACCTACATACTGGCGGCCCCTCCAACCTACTGGGGAGCCTATATACCTACCTAAATACTGGAGTGGCCCTATAATCTACTGGGGAACATATATTGTAACTTACATACTGAGGGGCCTTAAAACCTACTGGGGGGCATATATTCCTACCTACATACTTTGGGGCACTATAACCTACTGGGGGACCTATATACCTACCTAAATACTGGAGTGGCCCTATAACCTACTGGGGGACATATATTCCTACCTACAGACTGAGGGCCTATAACCTACCTGGAAGGGTGGGAGTTTTGGACCCCTCTACTTACCTGAATACTGGGGGACCCTACATACCTTCCTAGCTACTGAAAGTCTCTAATGTGGAGGACTATATAAAATATATACAGGGGGCCATGTATACTTGCCTACGTACTGAGGTGGCCAATATATCTACCTATCTGCTAATGGGAATTATAAACCTACCAACTGAGGAGACCTATATAAATACCTACCTCCTGTGGGCTGTCTATATACCTCCCTAACTAATGGAGGCCTATGTAGGAACTCCCCATCCCCCACAGCAGGCCCACCCAGCTTTCCTATCATAGGAAAGTGGGTTGCTGTGGGGATGGGGTGTCACCATGCTTTCCTGTATAAAACCCCATTAGGTAGGGAGGTATATAACCCACCACCTCTCCCAGAGAGTCGAGGTCAGGAGAATTAGTCATGGCAGTCTGGGTCAGATGGAGAAGAAAAATAAAACAGAACGGCTTTCACCATAGAAGACATCACCTATGAGTCATTGGATGTAACTGCAATGTAATCACTTATATGTCTACAGAGCCTGTGTACACTGGTATCTACACCCTTATGGTCACTGTATGGTGGTAATATATGTCTGCAGAAACTGTGTACAACTGATAGTTACATGTGGTGGTTGCATTTGGTCAGGATATGGCAGTTTTATTTAGTCCTTAGGTAGTAATATTATTGGGTCTTGGTATTGTGGGATTTTCTTCTTAGCAACAATCATATGTATGGTATATTTGCTCCATGTATAGGTGTATACGGTAACTGTATGATGTTATTTATAAGGTATTACACTATCATACATAGGTGAGAAGTTTTAAAAAAGAAAAAAATTGTCAGCACTGATTTTCATTGTACAGTGACTGCTGAGGTGATGGACGGGATCTTTGTGAAATACAAGAAAAATTAGTGACAGGGACATGCTTTTTTTTATCTGTAAAAATACATGCCGCAGTTCACAATGTGTTTTGAAAAATGCTGTGTGAACCCAATTCTATTGGGAAAAACGTCACACAGAGGGCCGGGACCCCGGATGTTTTACAACCCTAGCAACGCCCCTGCTATTGACTACAGTGGGTCAGATGGGTTTCCGTCGTGGTGTTCATTGTTTAGTGGAAAAAAATATTGCACGTAGCTACGCTATTTTTTCCATCATTCCTGGCGGAACATGCGACAGAGGTTCCAAACATAACCTCAAACACATACATGAACAAGCCTTACTTGCTCTACCTTTATCCCTTATTTGCTTTAATTTTGTTCTGGTACATTGTGTATAGAGTACATGAACCAAAGAAGCCCCTGTCCTCATTATAGAAAGTGATTTCCAGCCTCCAGCAGCTCTTTCTGATGTTACATGTAAGGACTTGCTTTATCTGTATTAGTATCTTCTTAGTTTTCTTTTATCGTCATTTTGCATTATGTTGGATGACATTTTTGGACTTAAGAACCAAATACCAGTTTTCCATAAAGTTATGATTTCAACATACAATGATCGTCCTGGAGCCAATTGATATTTTAGGTTAAGAGACCACTAGATATATAGAAGCGCAGTTTAAAATGACCTCTACCCTCCATTAATCCACATCTTTCCCCACTCTTGGCTGAATATGTCTTTTTTCAACCGTACTATGTAAGGCTGGGTTCACACATCGTTTTGCCAATACGTTAAATGTATATGTTTGGATGGTACAAAACAATATCCAAATGCATATGTTTACATATTCATTGAATACAATGGTAGAAACCTATAGTCATAGTGCATACTTAACCACAAAAAAATGCAACGTTTGCATGCCTTTTTTTTACATTGAAGTCTTTGGCTGAAATATGTAAACGTAAATGTATATGTTGCTATATGTTTAACACTTGGATTTTTTTTTACATTTTTTTATTTACATCATGGGATTTTATTGACAAAGTGTAAAAATGTTTAAAATGTATAAATTTCCCAAGTACATAAACAGTACAGGTGTAAACAAACATATGCCACGTTCACATTTTAAATAACGGTGATGTATACATACAAAATTAATATGCTTGTGTACATTTATCATGATGTACGTTTCTACCCCAAAACTTATCCAGGCGTAACATTTAACAAACAGCGTGTTAATGGCCACTAACAATGTATAGTGATACGTACAGTATATACCAAGCATTGTCACACGCCACTATCACAGTAGTGTCAGTAATATAATAATAATAATCTTTATTTTTACAGTGAAAAGCTGCTTACAGATCAGACACAAGGTGCGAAGGCCTTGCTCGCAAGAGCTTACAATCTATTAGGGTGTATGGGTGAGATGAGGGGTGAGAAGTGCTTGGTTTACACAAAGGTCCAGCCATGTTTCATAAATATGGGGGGGGGTTTACATAAAAAGTGGATGAACCTGCTATCCCAACCATACAGCTGTATACCTGTGAGTCTCCAAGTGCCGGGAGTGATAGAAATGTGTGTGATAGAAAGTTGGGGGTTACCAATTCGGGATCTTGGTAGGTCTGCCTAAAAAAATTATTTTCAGGGTGCACTTAAAACTATGAAGGTTATGAGTGTGCCTGATCATATGGGGCAGCATGTTCCAGAGAACTGGTTCAGCACATGTGAAATCTTGGAGACGGTCATGGGAGGTCCGGATGATTGAGGCATGTAATCTAATATCATCAGCAGAATGCAGAGACTGGGTAGGGTGGTAGACAGAAATGAGAGAGAAGAAGTAGGGTGGTGCAGCACTGTGGAGAGCTTTATGGGGGAGCGGAGTAAGTTGCTCTAGTATTCTGTACTTAATGCACACTTTCCAACTTTTGAAAGTTGGAAAGTGGGAGATTCAAAGGGGCAGCGTGCGTAGTGGCAAAAAAAAATTGCATGGTCACGCCCATCTTGTTTGTGAACCATGCTCCTTCAAAAAAGTCACACCCCACTACACCTAACTGCATAATGGCTCTGGAAGAAAGCCAGGTTGTTGCCCCCACTATCCAGGTAGATGCCCCCTCTAGCCAGGTAGTGCCCTTTATAGCCAGGTAGTAGCCCCTTTATCCAGGTAGTGCCCCTTCTAGCCAGGTAGTAGCCCCCTTTATCCAGGTAGTACCCCTTATAGGCAGGTCGATGTCCCCTATAGCCAGGAAGTCCCCCATTATAGCCAGGTTGTGTCTCCTATAGCCAGGTAGTGCCCCCTATAGCCAGGTAGTAGCCCCCTTATAGCAGGTAGTGCCCCTTATAGCCAGGTAGTGTCCCCTATAGCAAGGTAGTGCCCCCTTATAGCTAGGTAGTAGCCCCCCTTATAGCCAGGTAGTAGCCCCGTTAAAGCCAGGTAGATGCCCCTTATAGCCAGGCAGATGCCCCCCTTATAGCCAGGTAGTGCCCCCCTTGTAGACAGGTAGATGCCCCTTATAGCCAGGTAGTGCCTCTTATAGCCAGGTAACAGCCCCTATAGCCAGTTAGTGCCCCCTTGTAGCCAGGTAGATGCTCCCTATAACCAGGTAGTGCCTCCTAGTAGACAGGTAGGTGCCCCTATAGCCAGGTAGTGCTCCCTTGTAGCCAGGTAGTGCCCCTATAGCTAATAAAAATAAAATAAGCCACTTACCTCACCATGTTCCCTGCAGCGTGTCCAACTCTGTAGATCTCCTGGAACGGCATCCAGCGTTGCAGGGGATGTGAGTACAGCCGTGTGTCACACCCCCTGCGATGCTGATCTGTTTGTACAGCGCTCGCCGAACGCTGTACATATAGGGGAGAAGGCAGGGAAACGATCCCTCCTGCCTCCTCCCTGTACGAGCAGCTGCACGGAGCGTGCAGCTGCTGACTGACTCTGTGCGGAGGCCCAAATCAGGAGAGTTGGCATGTATAACTTAATGAAGAAAACCAGTGCAGTGACAGACACAGGGTAGAGGCATCAGTATAGAGGCTGGAAGGAAAGATGAGCCTGGCTACTGCATTCAGGCTCATCTTTTTTTCCAGCTGCTATACAAGTGTATGACTGTGCACTACATTTGTATGTCATGGTGAAATAAAGTAGAAGAGTGACGAAATCTGGTGATAACTTTTAGAGGCTGAGGATATTTGATGGTGAGTTTTTGAGAGTACTAGCTCTTTTCATTAGGCATGGTGTTATACAAGAAACTGAAACTCCACAGACTTTTTATACACATGAGACAGGGATCTTCAAAGGACCTTAAAATGTAATACAAGCAGAGAAGTCATTTACAACAGGTCAGAAATAAACAATCTACAACTTGTGAGGCGTGACAGGAGGATCATTCATTCTTGCTGTTATCGGTTTCTTATCGGATATTGATTGATTTGTGGCCTCCATAGTTCAGACATAATGTGACATGAAACTGGCATGAATATTAAGGCATATTGCAAAGTTTGAAATGTTTGCATTAGCTTATATTCCCATTTCTTCCTCTCCCTCTGCTTTCTATGGCTAACGCGGCACAACATTATACTACTAGCAGCATGGTGAAATAAAGACACAGCAAGGCTACATTACTTCATAGAAATAACATCACAGCACCGTGGTGACATTATCCTCCATACAATAGGCTCTGATTCGGCTGGAGCGCACAGCTGGGAGATGTTTGTCTTTTCAGCTGTTTTAGTAAAGTTGACAAAAAAAAAAAGAAAATGGAAGGCAGTGAGTGAGGCTGTGGTGTCTGGGCTGCCTGGGACGGGGGCGGGGAGGAAGGTGGAGATGTCAGGCTGGGAGTGGAAGACACAGCAGTGAGAGTGTTGTGTGGAGTTGTTGCTGCTTAGTACAAGTCAGCGAGCAATCATGGACAGTACAGAGCAAGGTAAGTGATCCGGCTCTATTGCTGGGGCTCTTTTTATGCTGTGTGCTCTGGAAAGGATAGCGTTAAAAAAATTCTGAAAATAATAACTCCACGCGGAGCAGCAGTTGGCGGCTAACACTGTCATTTCCAGAGCTTTGTTAGATGAGGTCTGATACCCACTGGAAGGAGTGCACTGGCTATACTCTAGTGCTATACACTCCATGCTGCTATAGCTTTATCTATTACCTGTGGGTATGAACTACGTATATCCTGTCCTGCATAAAGGGACGGGTAATCCAGATTATAATCTAATAATCTGCATATGTCTCGAGTCATCGTGCCTAACTTGATTCGCTTGTGTATTCAGCTCATTATAACTGACGCTTCTGTGGCTTTTTACTTTTTCCGCTTGTGTATTTAACCAAAGTTAGTTTATCCCTGACAAACAGGCGACATTATCTGCTAGAGAGATATGGTTCGGTGCCTAAATGTGCACTCCCTTTTTTTAACCCTTCAGCACCTTGCACCTGTCCTGCGTCCCATCCCCTGGGGCACATTGATGTGTCTCCCCTTCCCGGCATTTGCTGACAGCTGTGGGTATAGACAGGGTTGTGGCACAGCTGCCTCTCGGGGAATGCTGGTGTCTGCCATCGAGCTCCGTAGTGTTTGTGGATGAGCGCCTGTGTTACTGTGTAGGATTTTTGCGCTCGTGAGATGTGATTTTTGAATAAACATAATCCATGTATGAGATCCTGGGTGTTTTAACTGAGGGATTGCATGGAGTCTGTGCTGAGCCGATATTTGTACAAATCAAATCCAAAATATTCTTTATTTTTGTTATTCTTACTAAATTCTATCTGAAGGTCAGGATATCTTGCCAGTTGTCTATGGCCACCAGGATCCTATTGCATTGCTGCACATTCATTTCATAGCCTGATTATAACAAGTGAGGGTAGTGTCATCCTGGGTAGCCAAGGCTAGAAGGTACAGATTAGGGGCAGTTCACATCACGATTTTACTACAGACCAATGTCCTTCGGATCTGTAATGGGGCGGTATATGTCAGTGTATTAAATAATGTATTAGACAATGCTATTTCATACCGCAGAATTCTATAAAAAAATGTTTTATTAGATTCCATAATGGCCTATAATGACTGCATGGTGTTCATCAAAGGCTTCTGCTGGACGGGGTTCACACAGCATTTTTTTGCCATGTTCTGGGTCCAGGGGAAAAAGACTGTGATGCTGCAATGTAGCCGCCACTGCCCCATAGAGAGCAATAGAGTAAACTTATTTCCTCGCAGTATATGACTTTCCTGCAGAATTCTAGTGTGTTAGAGTACGCTTTTGGGTGTATTCACACTATGTATTTGCAGGGCGTGATTTGGGCGCATAATTGCGTTGCAATGCCCCTGAAGTGTGCTCCGCAAATACTCTATAATCCCAGCATTTTCCCTGGCGCATATTGTGTGTCCATAAAAATAAGTGACGTCACTTCTTTCGGGCAAGTATACATCGGGAAAACAAGGGTTACCGGAGGCCGGGACGCAGCGCTGTTGAAATTACATGATGGCCAGCACGTACTTTCAACAGCCAGCATATTGTGGGTATGCGCCGCAATGTGCAGTGTGAACATAGCCTTTGATTCCTGCAAGGAAATAGAGCAAAGTCTACATAGAACTATGTTTGCTTTATTGATCTCTATGGGGACCCCACCAGATACCTTGAACATTGCAAAAAAAACCTCTGTGTGAACCCGATCTTAGGGTATGTTCACATGTTGTGTTGGATCTGTTTTTAGATGCCTGTCTGGATCTGTGTTTCAGACCCTAAACGGACCCAACCACGCATCTAACAATGTGCAGTGTGATTTCCATTGCCTTCAATGTAAAACACGTATCGCTGTTCAGACGAGTGATCTCCGATGCGTCTTTCAGATCCGTTCTAGGAATTGTCATGTCAATTCTCGATCCGAAAGACGCAGCAGACGCCCTATTTACAACTATAAGGTGCATTTTTGTTGCAGCCAAACACACACCTATATGTTTGATATAATTTACGCAGCGTTTTTGGATGCGATTTTCAGATCCAAAACGGATCCAACACGCCATGTGAACATGCCCTTAGAGAGATCTGGAAAACTTTATTGACCTCATTGCCCAAATATTCACAGCTCACAGGATCATCCTCAGACTGAAATAAAAAGCAGGGGGCCGAGACCAGAGAGCGCTGATATTGATGGTTTGGAGGGGCGCAGACGCCTGTTAGGCCGTGTCCACACGGCTTATTCCCAACGGATTTGTGAGCCGTATTGAGCTCACAAATCCGCCGTGAATAAGGGGCGGGGCGGGGCCGGAGCGTGGCGGGGGCGCCGCTCCCGGCCCCATAGACAATGCATTGTTTACGGCGCGTCCGCGCCGTAAATAATGTGCATGTCACTTTCTCCTCCCCGCGGCGGAATCGCCGAGCGGTGAGGAGCGACGGATTCCACTGTTCTCAATGAGACAGTGGATTACCGTAATGCTGCCGCGGATTGGCGCCGTACTGAAGCGCAAATCTGGCGCGCAGTACGGCGCCAATACGCGGCAGAATAAGCCGTGTGAACGAGGCCTTACTGTATATAGCCAGTCTCTGGGGCTGGCTGGGCAGCCTCATACTAACACTCTGCCTGTGTGCGAGTATAAAGTTTACCCTGTGTCCTCAGGAGACCAACTATATACACAGATTTACAGGAATCCTCATAATGCTGTTAAGGACCAGTGATTCGTGTACAGTGCAAGAATCACAACTACGTCTCCCGTTTCCCAACTTCCCGCAGTAGCAGCCGTGGAAATAGTGGACTTTAAATTGCTTCATCCACAATGGCCTAAAAAGTTAGCATGAGTCCAGTCTATTCCTCTATTCTGTTGCAACATTGAAGGTCCAGGCGGTCAACTGTGCAGCAGGTACCTGAAAGCTTCGTAAGGCTTGGTTCACACACTGGGCCTTATGTACAAAACCTGTCTAAGTGTAAGACTTTCTTTGTTGCCCATAGCAACCAATCAGCCCAGCTTTTATTTTTTCAGAGCACTATATGAAATAAAATGGGAGCTCTTACACCTAGATAGTTTTCATACATAAGGCCGAGTGTCGTGTATTTCGGATCAGTATAGGCAGTCCCCAACTTACACCGTTCTGACTTACATCTGTCTCCTAGTTACAAACAGAGACTTATGGGGTATGCTAGCACTTGTAGCTCCATGTTCCACAGCAGATAGTAGCTGTAGAACGACAAGTTCCAGCATGTCACAGCAGCACAGGAGGTGAAATCTTCTTAAAAGGGGCACAGACAGCAAAACAAATGTAAAAACCCTTCCCTGCACTATCCAAAACTAAAAAAACTTTTGTGTTGGAATTACATTTAATAAATCTACCTGTTCCGACTTACATACAAATTCAACTTAAGAGCAAACCTACAGTCCCTATCACGTTCATAACCCGGGGACTGCCTGTATTTGTAAGCTAAAACCAGGAGTGACGACTGCAGACGACTGCACGGATAAAAAGTATAATGGAAAGACTTGTACTGTGCACTGTGTGAACCCAGCCTTATGGAGGAGGAGAAAAGAGTCAGTGGTCTGGGCTGTAACAAACCAGTGGACCAGGGCCTTTATCAAATAAAGTCTAATGATATTTTTTTGTAAATTCATTCATATTTTAATATACTTTGTGTAGGAATTCCTCCTGCTTGCTGTCAGTGACTTGTTTACTTCCACAGAATAAATACCTGTTTTGGTCAAGCGTTAATCACACCAGTGCATTGCTTGTCATATTTGACACATTTTTAGTGTCTAGTTGCCATATGCTCCAGGACAGCTTCCAGCGTATATGGGAAAAAGATCCATAGACTCCATTGGCCAGTAGCGTCCAAAAGAGCCGCGTTTTGGCCAGTGATTCAAGTGGTACTTGTTGGAATTGATAGCTATTTGCAGCAGGCTGTGGTATTATGTACAGAAGCTTCAGCCAGTAAAAAAAAAATTATGCTGTACAAGATATATATATATATATATATTTTACTCTTGTAGGAGAAAATAATAAATAGTGGATGACATCAAATGGAAAAAAAAAATTCACTGTGAATTTTACACCATTTAATGTGGGTAAAATCTGTAGGAAAATCCACGGCTCTCTCAGAAGCAAACTGTGTATGTGTTAATAGGATGTTCCCACCATAAACTTTGATGGCATATCATTAGGATGATTGGAGCAGGTCCAACCTAAGGAACCTGCACCTATCTTAGGAATGAGCCACTGAAATGGAGAACAGGTTACGCTTGGGCCTGACTCCCTATTACATTCGGTGGGAGTTTGGAGTATAGATGAGCGGTGTGTTTTGACTGTAAGGCTATGTTCACACGGCTTAACTGCGGGGCGGAATTACGCCCCGCAATTACGCCGTGTGGCCGGGAGCGGGGGAGCGAGCGGGGGGCCGGCACCTCGCCGGCCCATAGAGAATCACTGCTAGCGGCGCGTATACGCCGCTAGAAAGTGACCTGTCAATTATCTCCCCCCTCGGCGTATTCGCCGAGCAGGGAGAGGAGACGTAATGCATAGTTCTCTGAGAACTGTGCATTACCGTAGTTACTGGGACGGATTCAGCCCATAATTGGTGCACTTCGGCACGTAATTACGGACTGAATTACGTCCCAGAATAAGCCGTGTGAACATGGCCTCATAGGACTCCCATAGAACGTAGTCATGTACATGATACGTCTGGGTCCCAGAGGTGAGACCTGCACCTATCAGACTTTGATGCCATATTCCATCAATATGCCACCAGAGTCTATGGTGGAGACACCTCTTTAAATGTTGATTTTGCTGTGGAACTGCTGTAAATTTACTGTGGCATCTAGAGCATAAATATGCTGCCTTGTGCGAACTTGGTCTTCTGCTGATTGCCATAATGCACAGCAATACAGAATACTGCTGTACTTTTTAGAATTGCAGTGCAGTAGCGAAGTGATCAAATGATCACCTGCACACATCCTCTAAAAGGACGAAAAATGCAATAAAAACATTTCATAAAATACAGTTAGGTCCATAAATATTTGGACACTGAAACAAATGTTTTTACCTGTTTACTGAAACATATTCAAGTTATGGGGATATAATGGACATAAAGTCCAGATTTTCAGCTTTCATTTGAGGGTCTACATTAAGATTGGATCAAGGATTTATGAGTTTCAGCTCCTTCACAGGTGCCACCCTGTTTTTAAAGGGACCATAAGTAATTGGACAATTGACTCAAAGGCTTTCATGGGCAGGTGCGGGCCGTTCCTTAGTCATTCTCAATTAAACTGATAAAAGGCCTGGAGTTTATTTGAGGAGTTCAAAAGAGCTCTCCATGCTGGTGAAACAAGCCATCCTTAATATGCGAAAACAGAAAAAACCCAACCTAGAAATTGCTAAAATATAAGGAGTGGTAAAATTAACAGTTTGGTACATTCTGAGAAAGAAAGAAAAACAATTGGTCAACTCACCAATGCAAAAACAGTGGTGGATGATCGCAGAATAATTTCCATGGTGAAGAGAAACCCATTCACAACAGCCAACCAATTGAATAACACTCTCCAGGATATAGGTGTATCAATATCCAAATCTACCATGAAGAGAAGACTGCATGAAAGTAAATACAGAAGGTTCACTGCACAGTGCAAGCCACTCATAAGAATTAGGCTTCGTTCACACGGCTTATTTGGGCGCTGATTGGAGCCATACTGCGCACCGTATTTGCGCTGCAGTACGGCTCCAATCCGTCCCAGTAACTACGGTAATCCACAGTTCTCATAGAGAACTATGGATTCCGTCTCTCCAACCCACTCGGCGAATCCGCCGGGCGGGGAGAAAGTGACATGCACATTATCCTGGTGGAATACGCGCCGTGGATAATGAATGTCTATGGGGCCGGGGAGCTGCGCCCCCGCACCGCCCCTTATTCAAGCCGTAATTGCGGGCGGAATCTGTCCCGCAATTACGGCTTGAATAAGCCGTGTGAATCAGCCCTAAAAAAGCTAGATTGGACTTTGCTTAAAAAAAAAAAAAAAAAATCTAAAAAAGCCAGCACAGTTCTGGAAGAACATTCTTTGGACAGATCAACCTCTACCAGAATGATGGAAAGAGAAAAGTATGGTGAAAGCGTGGTACAGCTTATGATCCAAAGCATGCCACATCGTTTGTAAAACACGGCGGAGGCAATGAGATGGCTTGGGTATGCATGACTGCCAGTGGCACTAGGTCACTAGTGTTTATTGATGATGTGACACAGGACAGAAGCAGTGTTCAGAGACCTACTGTGTGCTCAAATCCAGCCAAATGCAGCCAAACTTATTGGTCGGCGTTTTTTAATATAGATGGACAATGACCCAAAACATAAAGTCAAATCAACCGGGGAGTTTATTAAAGCAACGAAGTGGAATATTCTTGAATGGCCAAGTCCAGTCACCTGACCCCACTTGAGCATGCAATTCACTTCTTAAAGACTAAACTTCTTTTTCAATCCATCCAAAAAGAATTAGTAAAATTTTTTCAATACATTATATGTACCCTAAAATGTGGGCAAAAACCAGAGTCGACATTAAAATGAAAAATATTATGGCTCTCGAGATGTAGTGATTAAAAAATTGCCGTCTTCAAGGCCCGCAAGGTCCCAAACAGTATAAGCATTTGACAGTATAAGCGGAAATGGCCTGAATACATTTGTTGTGGAGATGATGAAACTTCGTGTGTGACTAATCCACCTGGAATTTTCTTTTATTCAATAATGCGTGATCTTGAGACAAGTCTCCTGCTGGGATGTTATCTTTGGTGCTGTCCTTCACTATGTTATCATGCAATCAATACATGAACTCCGGGATGTAGCGAATGGTTGCAGGAGTGGCAGTATTCATTCTTCATGAGTATCATCCACAATTTAAATTATACTTAGAACTATTTACTGCACAACATGAGTATAGCAGAGAAATATGCGTTACACGTCGTTGAGGTATAGATTAGATAGCGACAGGAATAGGTCTATACGTTTACCTTTACACAAGCTATGTGTTCCCAGACCGGTGAGATCTCTTTCTCAGGCCTGATATGGGGGACGGTATGAGGACTCGATGAAAGTACTTCTGGTCTCTTAGCTTTCAGGGCCTCTGTAAGTATGACCATTTGATGGTGAGATTACCCACTATGTAGACTCTGAGGTGCAGTACAGGCCAATATAACTTCTTGGGTGCCATATTCAAGGTCCATGTGGTATAGATCTCGAATTGGACGACATGTATGGGTTTTCTGCCTTTAAAGCAGACTATGTGATAAGGCATTCACAATAATTTAGCTTCCAAGGCCCCTTTAAATGGGTTGTCTCACTACATTGGTTTGTCCTGTTTTTTTGTTTCATTTTGAATTTAGGGGCGTTTACTGGCTTTCACTAGGCTGCAGTAGAAGCCAGGTCTATAGCTATAGCAACCAGTGCTGTCAGTCTATCATTAGAGATTTAACAGGTCTGTAGCTATAGCGACCTGAGGAGCTGATGCAGCCCATACAAGAGGGGATATCTAGGAAACACTGTTAATGGACATATATTGCAAAGGTACTTGTTTTTGCAAGATCTTTAACTTAAAAAGCAATCCATGTAGCGAGACAACCTCTTTAACTGTGACCATTGCATGGTGCAGTTGCCCACAGTGTAGAATTGGAGGTACAGTATAGGCCAATAAAACTTCATGGGTGCCATATCCAAGGTCCATGTGGTACAGATATTTAATCAGACCTTGTATCTGAGCGTTCAGCCCAAAAAGCAACAAAAGAACATGTTCACCTGGAAGTTGGTATCCTTTCTTAATATCAAAGCAGGTGGTTGCTGGTGTCAGTAAAAGGATAAGAATTATGAGAGATTACCTGAAACCTTTCTACCTTTGCTGTGTAACCAATTATTACTAATAAAACATATATCTGTATCTTTGACCAATGCATTATTTTGGCTTGAGGTGTGAAGAAATGAGAGGGCTACATGACTAGGAGGAGATTTAGTATTTTACAGATTTTTGTAAAATCAGTGACTGACCTATTACTGTGAATTTTGATAAGATTTATTTTTAGCAGTCAGCTGTATGAATTTCCATAGACCCAAAAAGTTGAGTGTCAGCAATAGATTTCTTGGTGCCTTGACCAACCAAATACTTGGTTACACATCTTTTCAGTTTCTTTTTATGCATGCAATCATCTATGTAGAATACCGACTTCTTAGTCACCCTGAGATCAGTTGTGACCTGTGGGAAAATCAGAAGTTGGCAATTTCCCTGCAGTGCCTCCACAGGAGAAATGAAGCATTGCTATTAAAACATTGAGCTGTCCATGTAATACATGGGTAGACCAGGTATTGAGATGTGCTTTGTAGACACTGACTAGTGTATGAGGGGTTTGAATGGGGAAGCTCCCTATGTTAAATCAGAAACCCTGATGGGGTGTATGAAAATATATACATCCGTCTGGGCTTTTGGATTCCTTATACTGAAACTGACAGAATGTTAGTCATCAACCATCAACCCATAACCGTACACTCAGGAAAGTGATGCATGGTGGGCAGAATAAAAATTTCCCATGCACAGGGATTTCCCCTTAAAATGTCTATATCATTATGGGTTTTTCTTTTGAAAATCTGGCAGATCATTTGTATTAATACAAATATGATATCCCATAGAACTCAGAAGTAGTTGTTTTATTGCTTAGAAAAATACTACATTGATGAAACTGAAGATCTACAATAGTTCCAGCATTCAGGCATGACTGTCATTGGTCCAGAAAATCACTGATGGTAGTAAGGCTATGTCCACACTGCATCGGACACAAAACGGCCTGAAAGCGTGCGTTTTTTTCTCTGCTGCAGGACCGCGTTTTTTGTCACGTTTTGTGCAAAAACCGCGGTCGCTTCTCGTTTTTCTGCCGTCACTCATACAGTTGTATTGTATGGGAAGACGGCAAGAAAAACGAGAAGCGGCGGCGTATTATATAACATGTTGTATAATGCGCCACTGCCGAAAGACGGGCAGAGAAAAGACGAGCTGTGGAGACTGCAGCTCATCTTTCCTATTGCCGTCTATGGGGCCGCACTAACGATCATATCTGCGGCGCTTTTATAAAACGAAAAGCGCCAAAGATACGATCGTTTTCCTTTGCAGTGTGGACATAGCCTAAAAATGACATTCCTGCCATACAACTATACACCTGATAATATTGCCTGCTCTCATGGAGTTCATCTGCTGTAACCAGAAAGGCAACATAGACCTCCAAATCCTAATGGCTCAAGGTGTCCATACAATATTTGGGATTCAGCGGATAAGTCCAAGGCAGTATCGGCAGCAATCCTGATGAAATTTTATTAAAAAAAGGGGTCCACTGATATTGTGCAAGATAGGAACTGGTAATTTGGGGAGGAGGCATGTGCTTTGTCTATATGGGGCCCTGAAATTACTTATGGCAGCCCTGGAGAAGTCCTACTTAACTGGTTGACATCTTGTAAGTTACACCAATGTTCTTTGGATGGCCTTTCATACTGAGGGCGTTATACAAGTGGATCTCCAGCTTTTAGAGGACTGAATGCTAAGTGATCTCGATGGAAGCTCGTATATGAATACCTCCATGTAATTTAGTCTGCTGTGCATTTTTGACTGTGTTGTCTTGGCAACTGAAGTTTTCAATTCTGAAACCATCAGTTAAAGAAATCTGTTCACTTCTACAAAAATGTCATATATATAGTATTCTGACAGTGAATATCCCAGTCAGGGAATCTTTTATAGACGTTGTACAGAACAGAGGTGCCAGAATTCATATTTTTTGGTGATTATTTTTCTGCGAATCCATCCTGTTCATGGGTTTTTCCTTGCGGCTGTATAGATGGCCGGCCTTAGCTGTGTGGCTGCACATGGCGTTTATTGCCAGTCTGGTGGATAGCCATGCTTCCAAGTCTCCCTCACCAAGCTATAAGGCTATGTTCACACGGCTTATTGCCGGCGTAATTGCGGGGACGTATTTCGCCCACAATTATGCCGGCTGCCGTGTAACGGGGAGGGCGGGGGGGTGGGGGGGTGGCAGCTCGCCGGCCTCATAGACAACCATTATCTACGGCGCATATCCTGCCGGGATAATGTACATGGCGAATATGGCGAGCGGGGAGAGGAGACGTAATCCTTAGTTCTCTATGAGAGCTGTGGATGACCATAATGCCTGGGACGGATTTCAGCCATCTTGGAGCGCAATATGGCTGAAATCCGTCCCAGAATCCGCCGTGTGAACATGCCCAACGTGTGTGGAGGCACTGGGAGGTACCTAGCCTGCTTATAGTATGTTCACACGGCTTATCGCGGTGCGTATAGTACGCACCGCAATACACCGTGTGTTTTCGAACCACGCGCTGATCAGTGCGTAATTCCAAAGCACAGGGGGTCCGGCAGATGCCCGGCCCCATTGACATACATTATCAATTCTCCCTCCGTGTTGTATAATATGCCGGTGCTTTTAGTTTTCTTGCCGTCTTCCCATACAGTAGTGTTCTTTATACATAGCTGTGACAAAAAACACGGTCCTGCATCGGAAAAAAAACTGATGCAGTGAAGACATAGCCTTAGAAACAGCCATGCTTGTCATCTGGCTGGTATGAGTTGTACAATCCGCCCGGGGACAACACTGGCATTCTGACTTTTTATCTGAAACACTGGTATTATGTGTTAAAAGAAATATCTATAATAAACCCATTAAAAGTGTCATCATGTTTGGGACCCTTATCTGTTCCACAGATTGTAACTCCCTCTGGAGGACCTGAAGACAGAGAACATCTGACATGTTATTACGTGGATAGCCCGTTCATTTTAGCTGGAAATATGCACTGTTTTATTATCCTTGTATTGGGTCCAATTCAATTCAAACACTTAGGGTGGGGTCACATGTTCAGTCTTTTGAAGTCAAAACCAGGAATAGACTTAAAACAAGAGACGTCTGTCTTTCCATAGCAAGTATCCTCCAATTATGATCCACTCTGATTTCGGCTTCAAAAACTGCATCTCTAAGGCTATGTTCACACGGGTGAAATTGGACGTATATGTCCCAATATTTACGGTAATCCACAGTTCTCATAGAAAACTATGAATTATGTCTCCTCTCCCCGCTTGCACAATACGCCGAGCAGGTAGAGATGGCGGTCAGCAGCGCTGCAATCACGGAGTGAGGACAGAGGCATCAGTTTGTTTTTATTAGGGGCCGTTCACACGGCGTATTTTGGCGCGGATTGGCGCCGTACTGCGTGCCGGATTTGCGCTGCAGTACGGCGCCAATCCGTCGCAGTAATTATGGTAATCCACCGTTCTCATAGAGAACAGTGGATTCCGTCGCTCCTTCCCGCTCGGCGAATCCGCCAGGCGGGGAGAAACTGACATGCACATTATCCAGGCGCAACATGCGCCGTGGATAATGGAAGTCTATGGGGCCGGCGGGCCCCGCCCCTTATTCAAGCCGGAATTGCGAGCGCAATCCGTCTCGCAATTCCATCTTGAATAAGCCGTGTGAACACGGCCTTAACGTCTTTCTGCAGCACCAGCATAATTTATATTAACAAAAATGAACATGGACAACCCCTTAAAGGCCCTGAAGCAATGGAAATATTCGGAAGGTCAAAAAGAATCTGTGCTCAGGAATTCTACCAATACTACGATACATGAAATTACTGTTAGTGAGAGTAGCTGTACATGAATTTTGCAGTCTTTCTTGTGTAATTATATGATACCGAGACCCTAATTATTGCATATTTATTCTGAAATCATCCTGCTGTGTAACAGACTGTTTGTGACGACAGATGGAATACAAAGTAATAGTGTATAGAAAGCAGATTAATAGCATACACCATATCGCCAATGTGGAAAGGGAGACAAGTGCACCTGTAAGGAAAGAATATCCTAAACTTACCTTGTAGGATCATTTCAAGGATTGCTCTCAGCCTAGCCCTGAGCGGACAGCAAGAGGATCCTGACTTGCATGTACACCAAAGAAGTTATCTCCAAAGGTCTTAAAGAGACACTATTATCAAACATTTTATTGTGACATATTGATGCAAGATGCAACTATAACATGGATTTTTTTCATTTATAGTTTTAAAAAAAAAATAAAATAATTATAGTTTCCCAGGAATAACAAAACAAACAAAATACTCCTTTCTGATGGAAGTCCCTTTAAAAAAAAAAAAAAAACAAAAAAAACAATGGAGAAGTCCACCAGATATTACTGAATAAAATTGTATCATACATAGCACTTTTCTTCCAGAGGGAAAATAATGGTAGAAAAAAAAATACTTCTATATTGGAATTTAGAATTTCTGGCACTCTGTATATTGTAATATATATATTCCCTTTAAATCAAGTGCTAGATCCATAAAATGATCAGAAACTTACTCGCTGACAACACAAAGAGGATTGAAGAGCGAGCGGCGAGGCAGCCAAAGGTAAGTTCACACGGCTGATTTGGACACTGACTATTCGGCCTCAAATACTTGTCTGAAAGATGCTGCATATCGGGCGTTTTTTAGATAAGGCTTTGAGGTTTTTCCCTGTGGTTTTCAGCACTGTTTTCTTTCTGAAACACCCGTACAAATTACTTGTTAGGGCAGTCGTAAACCGCGTCAAAAAGAAATCACACTTGTGGACGAGGTTAAGAAACTCTCCATTGATTCCTATAGGCATTTTACTTGAGGAAAACGGCCCAAGAATTGACGTCACTTATTTTTTAGCACTGAAAATAAGCAAGTTAAATGCGTATAAGAACCACACTGTGTATGGCCTATAACACTGTTTTACATAGGAATCAATGAAAATTAACTGGGGCGTCTTGTAGGCATTTTGGGAGCGCCAAAAATGGTGTCCAAGTCAGCTGTGTGTGAACATAGACTTGAATAACAAGTGCACCCTGAAGTTACCTGGCAAGTAGAAGCCAGGATTTCAAGAGCAGGAAATGAATGAGCAGATCCGTCTTCCCCTCTGATATGACCATTGGTGTAATAAGAAACTGTTACTAAACGTCCTGTGTCTCTATGAAGGGTAAGAGTGTTTGCTCATCTGAGCCGCTTCTCATCAGGCAGTCATGTGAGAGCTGTGAGTTTAGTAGACGTGTCCTCTAGCTGATAATGGGTGGGTGGGGTTGGCAGGAGCTTTGCTGCTGCCAGTCCTCGTCTGGCTTTAACGAGTCTTTTGCATGAGTGGTCAAGTGCATTATTCTGGTTTCAGTTCTCTCTATAGTGGATGTTGCTGGGATCCTTCCTATTCATTTACTTAGTTGTCTTGCAACATTTTCATAGATACATAATATAGTAAATCGTCAATGTTACTATCTGTGTTTACCTGCATAGGGTGGCTCGTGTAAAAGGAACATGCCGAAAAGCGTCATCTAGTGATACTGCCAGGTACCTGCTTAAAACTAGAATTCCCATTTATTTTTCTGCTGGACTCCCAATGTATTGTGTTATCCACTCTGGAATGTCGCCTGACGTGTGTTAATGTACCTTCCAACGTCCCTTAGAAGGCTCGACTACTGCTCTGCTCCCTCCTCCCCTCCACTAAATTGACTGTGTTCTGCACCTCTTCACGATCAGAGTTGCGCACCTGCGCAGTTATTTCTTTACCCTGTGCAGGCCTACTGAAATTCATTTTAAAGCGCAAAAGGAAAGGGCCAGTCCGCCTCTCCATACTGGACGGGCTGCACCGAGACACTTTGTTAGGCGAGGTCTATACGGCATTGGACAAAAAAACTCACTGAAAACCAAATCCTAAAACCGTTAGTAAAACTGAGGGGTTTTTTGTCTAGTGCACCTCAAAAGCAGCATTATAATTGCTGTGGATTTCTGCAAAAAAAGGTAGCAAAAACATCTGGCGGTTCATATAGACCTCAATAGTAAATTTTCTGCCCTGCTCTGCCATTTTTTTGCAGCAGGTTGAAAAAAACTGGAAGCGGAAAAAAAACCATCCTGTGGAGTCTACAGGACCTATTTTCATTCATATTTCAAGCAGTTTCAGAAAACCAAAAACGCTGAAAAAATGATTGAAAATATGTGCAGTGGAGACATAGCTTAAGTGTGAAGTTAGGATCCAAAAAATGTCAGGGATGCCAGCAACTTCGGACTGAAAAATCATTTTAAAAAACCCCCTCTTTTCTTTAGAAAATTGCAAATGCACAAAACGTGTCATCGTATGCACTTGTTGCGTTTTTGTGCAGAAATGTACAACATTAATTGTTGCCTTTCTGTTGTTGTACCTTTCTGCACAAAAAAAAGCATCAAACGCACCAAAAAAGCTACATGTAAAAGCACTCTAAGGGCATGTCCCCACTGCACGGGTTTTCGGACGTTTTTTCCGCCGATTTGTGGTTTTTCAGACCGCCTGAAAAACCGTCTGAAAATGAGCACAATGGGGCTCTATGGAAAACCCGTGCAGCAGTCCCCACTACACAGGTTTTCCGTCCGCCGGTTTTTCCGTCCGCAAAACATTCTACATGCACATTCTTCCACCTGGTTTTCGGACGGAATATGTGCAAATGAATGTGAAGGGGGAAGGCTTTCCACCGCTCATCGTGGAGAAAAGCCCCCCCCTGCCCCTCCCACGCGGCCATTGGGACAAATATTTGTCCTGTGCAGTGGGGTAGCAGCCTAAAGGCTACCAAGCCTGAAATGCATGTGTAATTTTCTCCCAGGTGCAACCCATGCCATTTTTTATGTGTTTGCTACGCTCTTTTTTTTTTTTTTTTTTTTTTTTTAATAGAATTTTTCAGTTTGGAGTTGCTGGTGTCCCTGACCTTTTTTTGATACATTAATACATCTTAGCACATGTGTAGTACAACCAGTCTGACATCACAGTTTTACTCTACATGTGTTACCTACAGTTTATACAGCGTATGCGTGGGATTTCAACAGGGGATGGATTGAAAGGTAGGACAAGGCAGGAGAGAGGACTCCTCTCCACTGGGCATCGTGCATGGGACTCATCTCGCTTCATTAGCATACAGAGCGGGAAAACTTTGGCGGCTTTTTTAATAAGTAAAACCTGGTCGTAAAACCAGTTTAAAAAGGCCGAGGCTAATGATTTTTGAGTAACATGAAAATTACATAGTTTGTAAAGCAGAAAAAAGACAGATGATCGGCCTATTGTGCTGTAGTGTTGATGCGGAGGGTTAGGGCCCGTTTACACAGCACAGGACAAATACCGGTCGGTGTATTTGTCCGGTTTTTGTGCCGTGTACACGGCCGCGGGAGGAAGGCTTTCTCCGCGATGAGCAGAGAACAGCCCTCCTCCTTCACATTCACTTGTTCATATTTTGTCCGAAAACCGGACGGAAGAATGTGCATGTAGAATGCTTTTTAGGCGGCTGGCGGTTTTCCAGAAAGCCCCATGTAAAAGTTTGCGACCGGTTTTTCAGACTGTTTGCAAAACTGCAACTGTCTGAAAACCGTCCGCAAACCGGTGCTGTGGGGACAACGCCTTAGGGTTATTTTACTAGTGTTCGGGCAAGTGACAGATTTCTTGTATTTGCATTATTTTTTTAGTGTAATGATGCTTATTTTTGTCTTAAAAGGTATTGGGGGAAAACCCTTAAATTCAGCGTCACATAATGGGAAGCCCAAATGCGGTTCTTCAACTGTCCCCAAAATTTAACCCCCCAAAAAAACGAAAGGATTAATTTTGGGGGAAGATGTGGGGAAACTGTTACTCATTTACACACTGGCCACCTTTCCCGGGGGATCAGAAAGAAAAAAAAAGTTTCCCTGAATATAGTGGTTTTTGCTTTTTCCTTTTTGTTTTTCTAAAGGGAGATTTTGCAGCCCCCCCCAAACACAGTGGGGGAAAGGGTTTTTAAAGCTGAGCTTTTGAGGGGGTGAAGAGTCTTGCGGTTTTTTTTTTTAAAGTGTTTTTTTTTTCTTTTAAGTGTGGAGATTTGGAAGTTTTTTTTTTTTTTTTTTTTTGAAAAATTTTTAGATTTGGAGAGTTTAGGGGGGACAGTATTGTTTTTACTTTTATAATTTATCATATTATCTTTTGGGTTTAACATCCCCAGGGTTTCCCCATGTTTGACAATTGGGTCCAGTGCACACCTGTGAAATTTTTATGCCATCCCTTAGCAACATTTCAAAGGGGGCATACTGCTGGGGAAAGAGGGTTTGAACATTTGACTTTTTAAAAGCCCCCGGACCCTTTGGATCAAAATTGAAAAATGGGGACACTGAGATCCTTTGGGCCAATTGAAGGGGCCCGGGTTGCCCACTGAGAAAAATACCGCGGGTGTAGAAAAAGGGGGTTGGGGGTAGCATGGGGTCAGGAACATAAGGCAGCTGGCTGGGTCCCCCCCATAAAGAAAAAAAGGGGGGAAAGGGGGAAAAAATTTCAGGGGGGGAAAAGCCAAAAAGCCCCAAACCCCCAACAAATTTGCAAATTGGGGGGATGAAGGGGGATGCCCGGGTTCTGGAAAACCCATTGCGCGGCAAGACACTACCCGGGTCTGCCCCGTAAAAAGGGGGAAATAAAAAGGTTGAAAGGTTTCCAGGTTTAAGACGGTGTAGTTTTTGGGGGGATTTTCCTTTTTTTTTTTTTTTTAGGGGAAACGGGCCCAAGGGCAATTGCCCCCAAAAACCGGGACCCGGATTCAAAACAGTGCGTTTTTTAAACCCGGGGCCAGGTTCCCGGACATTTTCGGGAAATCGGGCTGAAAAATTGGTGGGGTGGGGCGGGTGAGAATCCAGCTTATGGTCCACATTGGCCCCAATGCCCAAAGTTAGAGGTAGGTGGAATGCCCTTTAAACTTTTTTCCAGGGATTTAGGCCAAAAGTGGGGCCCAAAGGACCTCCAAGGTAATTTTTTTCAAAAATATTACCTGTTAAACCCCCGAGCCACCCCAGAGGGGCCGCGGGAGTTTAGAGAAGTGAATAAGGGGCTAAAAAATTTTTGGTGCGGAAAGAGGGATTTGGGTTTTTTTTTTTTGGGGGAGAAAACGGGGCCCTTGATTTCCCTCCCCTTGGCTACAAAACTCTATGCTGGGGAAATGGGTGCACCAAAAGGGGAGGGTAAAGGCTGTTTTGGGGGACAAAATGGCCGGGAAAGTTGGGGGAAAATTTAAACTGGGGAAACTGGGGGGGAGGGTAACCCCCAAAAAGAAATGCAAAATATTGAAAAATAAAGAAAGCGGGGAAATTGGAAAAAAAACAGGGGGTGGGGGGAAAAAAGGCAAGGGGTTTTGAAAGAAAATTAGATAAAAAGATCGGGGGAAACAAAATAAATTTTAAAAACAAAAAAATTTTAAAATTGCATGCTAAACCAAATGCCAGGGATTTCCTAAAACCAAAAAAAATTTAATGAACTAAAGTTTTAAATACAAAGAAAAAAAAAAATGAAAAAGGGGGGAAAACTAAAGACATGGCCTGGCGAGAGCTACAAACTGGGGGTTAACTTGCAGGGTTACGTCTTTTTAAAAAAGGGAAAGGGAAAGGGGCCCGGAAAGGGGGAGGTGCCCGTCTCTTTGTAAAAAATCCTCCCCCTTAAAAAGCCAAAAATGCGGGAAAAATATAGGTACAGGAAATTTGAACATGGGGGAAAATTTCCATTAGGGAAATAAAATTCAAAAACCGGGTAACAAAAAACCAAATATAATACTAATTTGGGGTTGCTATGGGCCCCCAAAAATAAAAAACAAAACCCCAGGGAAAAGATGAAACCCCCAAAAAGGCAAATTTGATGAGGGGGCAAACCCAGAATAATTTAAAAATTTAAAAATTGGGCCCGATTTAACAACCCCAAACATCAATTGGGAATCTGAAGCTTGAAAGCTTCAAAAAGGGAAAACCCACCCTTTTTTGGTCAATAAAAAAATAAAATTTAAAAACCTTTGGGCCAAATGGTGCGGGAACCGACTAAAGGAAAGGCCCTTTTTGACCTAATATTAATTTTTTTAGACCTGACAAAGTAACAAAGGTTCGGGTTTGGGGGCCCCCTGGGGGAATATGCCCATATAAAAAAAATTTCCCGTTTTTTCCCTTCAAATGGTTTTTTTGTCAAGGAGCCCAAAAAAAACCCCTAAATTTTAGGAAGGCAAAATTTTATTTTTCCCAAAGGGCAGGCCCCAAAACCGTTTTGCCCGGACAATGTTTTTAAAATAGGGCAAAAATTTAATACTAAATGGGAAAATTTAAAAAAAACCCCATGGGCTCCCCACTGTTGAGGGGTAATCCCTTATGGAAATTTAAAAAAATTAAAAAAACAGGAAAAACCCAATGGGGATCAAAGGGATGTAAAAGGCAATAAAAAACAAAAAAAAAGCTTTCCAAAACCTTTCTAAAACAGGAGGGCCAATTTAAAGGCAAATAAAAAGCTATAGGGAAAAAAATAAAGTGTGTAAAATAAAAAATAAAAAGGGAAACAAAACTTTAGACGGAAAAAAATTTTTGCTATAGAAAGTAAAAATAACCCCAAAAAAATTTTTTAAAACTATTAAATAGTAAAAAGATTAAAACAAAAAATGTTGGCCCTTTTAAAAATACGGGGGGGAGAGGACCCGTAGAGGGCGATGAGAAAAAAGCAAACGTATTAAACCCCTTTTTTTCTTCCCCCTGAAATTTTCCGGGGGGATGACTTCATTTTGAACAGAGAGATGTGGGGAAATCCAACTTAAAAGTTTCGGTCTAACCCCGGAAGAAGTGCAAACTCCGCCTTTTGGGAAAATTAAAAATAGACCAAAAACCCCAGGGCCCGATGGCAAACACCCCGTGTACTAAGGGAGTTAAGTTTATGTAAAAGTTTTGGCCCCCATTCCCTTAAAAATTTAAAGGGCTGCCCAATAACGGTATGGGCCCCCAAAAGGGTTGGCGCCCTAGCAAATGTTTTTTGCCAAAATTCAAAAAAAGGGTCAAAAAATGATCCAGGAAAAATATAGGCCCGAAAACTTTAAAACCCCTTTTTGTAGGTTTAAATTCTTTTAAGGGTTTTTTCAAAAAAGCTATCCTGGGGTACCCCAAATGAAAATAAATGAAAAACGCCCTTTAGACGGGTTTAAAAAAAAAGGGTTCGGTCCTGTCCTAATCTCATTTACTTTTTGAGGAAGTCTTTCCCAGAATGGGGTCGGGGTGAAAGGGACTGGATGTATTTTATCTAAAATTTTTCTAAAGCATTTGATACGGTGCCAAAATAAAAGGTTGGGAAAAAAAAATGAGAATGTTGGAATGGGGGAAAATTGTGCAAAATGGGTAGGGCAACGGTCACTGATAAAAACAAAGGGTAGTAATTAACGGGGGGCATACCTGACTGGAAACCTGGGTTTTAAATGGGCGGTACCACAAAGGGGCAGTATTGGGGCCCCAACCCCCTTTAACACATTTTTTTAATGTTCCCTTAAAACCGGGGGAAAACACAGAGAAAAATTTTCCGATTTTTTGCAGACGATAAAAAAAGCTCCCGAAAGTAATTCCAAAAACAATAAAAGGATTAAAAAAATGTTATTACAAAAAAGGGGGTTGGATAAGGGTTTGGGGGCCCTGGGGAGGGAAATGGGATGAGGGTTTTAAAACTGAAAAATCAAGGTTATGCACAAAAAGGGAAAAAGAAAAACCATTAAAATATTAAAATGAAATGGAAAAAACCCCTGGGTTTAAAAGTTTTAAAATGGAAGGAAGGAATTGGGGAAACCTGGTTTGGGAAATAAAACTTTAAATTTTAGCAGCCAGTGTCGGGCAGCAGCAGCCAAGGCAAATGGGGTCATGGGGGGCCTTAAAAAGGGGCTTTTTGCACATGATGAGAAAAATTTTTTCTCCCATTATAAAAAAGTTTACTTTGGGTTTGACCACACATGGAATATTGTTGTACAGTTTTTTGGGGGCCAGTGCCAGGAAAAAACAATTGGGGCTTTGAACAAATCTCAAAGGCCGGGCAAAAAAAAATAATAAAAGGAATGGGGGGACTACAGACACAAAAGAATTTTGGGAAGATTGGGGGTTATTTTTTTTAGAAAAAAAAGGCTTTCCGGGGGGGAAAATAAAAAATATTTAATACATCCAAAGAAACAAAAATAGAGACTCTCCCAATAATTAAATTTATACACGGGGGTGTAAACTAGAACAAGGGGGGAACTTTTTCATCTTTAGGAAAAAAAAGTTTCTACATAAACATAGAAAAAGGGTTCTTTACTGTAAAAAAAACAGTGAGAAATGTGGAAATTTTTGCCAGAGGGACTTGCAAAATGAAAATTCAAAACCGAGTTTTAAAAGGGAGTTTGGAAAAATAATTTTAACAAGGGTTTTAGGCCCAAAGGGTTAGGAAAAGGGGTCATTGTTCCCGGGGGTTTTTTCTGGGTTGCCAATTTTGGGGGTCGGGGGAAAGGAAATTTTTCCCCAAAAAGAGGAACAATTTTGGGTTCTTCCCCATTGGGGGTTTTTGGGGCCCTTCCCCGGAACAACAAACCCTTTTGCACAAACAGGCTGAACTGGATTTGGGCGTTTGTGTTTTTTTTTACCCTTACAAACTATGAAACTATGAAACTATGCGTAACATGATGGCACGGTAGAAGAAGAACTAGTAGCAGAAATTATGTCAAATGCAGCTAATACTGAAAGTAATTTTACAGTAATCTCCTGATTTGAGAAGCCACAGCATAGAGCTAATACACCAATATGCATTAAAATTTGGGAAAAGAAACTGTGAGATTACAGTACATATTCACATTAATGTCATAAAATTAGAATACGGCTTACAGTGACACCACCACACAAGGATAACTGTGGGGGCGTGGCCCACTGTGGTGTTGCAGTACTGGGTTGTGGCCCACTGTGGTGTCCTAGTGAGGGGGCGTGGCCCACTGTGGTGTCCTAGTGAGGGGGCGTGGCCCACTGTGGTGTCCCAGTGAGGGGGCGTGGCCCACTGCAGTGCAACTCCCAGTTGCCTCATTGTGTATGTCGGTTTTTCAACCAGTGTATAACGATGCATGCTAGGTGCCCATCAACGGTTGACATGCTGTCCATTTTTAACAATAGCGAAGGTTCATCATGCATGTCTAAAACCAACTAAATAACTTTAAATTCTTATTAATACTCTAATGCCTAAAAAATACAAATATTCTAATAATTTTGCCTAATATTCTGGCTCAGCCTGACCAGTTCAGTTGGGAGCCTAGTATTTCAGTATGAATGTGCCTGCATCTTGCTTTCTGTCGGGCAGACGGTTTCATCCATCTTGCTTTTGTTCATAGCTGTAAATTGCTGTTTAGCCTTTCTCTGGGGCACCATTTACTTGTTATGGCACTGTAGACAGGAAGTCTGCTAGCTCAAGATATTAAACCCATGGAAGCAGATCCTAGATGTACATTACTCCTGTACAAAGCTTTTTATGTTTGCTTTATGCTCTAAAATTGACAAACCTGTTTATCAAGGTTAGTTAACTACTGAAATGTAGCAGCTGATTCCATTACTTGTTCCTTCTAATCCCACACTGTGTTCACGATACCTTTTTAGGTGCAAAGGGGTTAAATGAGTAATGCTGAAGCTGGCCATAGACAGTTGTTTTTTGAGGATCCCATAAAAATCCAATTATTGCCTGCGAGTTGTGGTCAGGAGAAACATGATCCAGCAGGTTGGGTGTTTTTTTTTCCCTGTCCGATCCCTTAGTTTCTATGGTAGATAAGCAGAGCTAGTGGTATCTGGCAGCTGTTTTGTGAAGCTAAAAGTGCAGGCTTAGGCTATGTTCACACCACACAATACACGCTGCAGTACGCCGCATTTTGGGCATACTAAAGCATAATTATGTGCCAAAATATGCCCCACGATTACTCATGTGAACATACTCTAATGGGGATATATGACTGTACGGCTGTGTCCAAGGAAAAAATATTCATCGGATTTTGAATCCTAAAACCTCGTCCGATGAGTATTTGAACAGTATTTTACACAAAAACCACAGGATTTTTAGCTCGGGATTTTTTAAGTGGTTTTTTTTTGGGGATTCAGTTTTTCAATAGTTTTTAGCATAATAGAGCACTATTGGCTTTTTGGTCGTGGATCTGTACCAAAGAACATGTCAAAAAACAGTGCACAAATCTTTCTGGTCGTTTTTCATGCCATCCCCAGAAAATTTACTACTGAACTTGGAGTGAAATCCAACGGAAGAATAAAGATGTTCCAAGTTCTTTGAAACAACAGTTTTTTTCTATAGAGGTCTATGGGGATGGTTTTACCATTGATCTTCGATGGTTTTGAAAATTCAAAGCAAACTGGAAAACTTTGCCAGGTAGACGGGACCCTACCAGGGTTGGGACAATAGCTAGGCAGGTGTAGGGCGCCACCTACTTTCTGCACTATTTGCCTAGGGCAACAACCTGCCTTGTCTGGCCTAGACTGTGTGATATGTATGGCTACACTAAAGGAGGTTGCTGTATTTGGACAGCTTTTGTTAGACTGAAACCTTTCCAGTAATTATATACAGTGGAGAAAATAAGTATTTGATACATTGTTGATTTTGCAAGTTTTCCCACCTACACAGAATGGAGAGGTCTGTAATTTTTATCATAGGTACACTTTGACTGTGAGAGACAGGATCTAAAGAAAAATCCGGAAAATGGCATTGTATGATTTTTAAATAATTAAATTGCATTTTATTGCATGAAATAAGTATTTGATCACCTACCAACCAGCAAGAATCTGGCTCTCACAGACCTGTTAGTTTTTATTTAAAAAGCCCTTCTACTCTGCACTCATTACCTGTATTAATTACACCTGTTTGAACTCTAACTGTATAAAAACCTGTCCCCACACAATCACACTCAAACCTCTCCACCATGGTCAAGTCAAAAGAGTCGTCTAAGGATATCGAGGACAAAATTGTAGACCTGCACAAAGCTAGGATGGGCTTCAGGAGAATAGGCAAGCAGCTTGGTGAGAAGGCCACAACTATTGGCTCAATTATTAGAAAATTAAAGAAACTCAAGATGACTGTTAATCTTCCTCATGCAAGATCTCACCTCATGGGTAAAGCACACAGTATATACTAAGTCATCACCACCTACCCATAGACCAGAGCAGACAGTAACAATACCGAGACATTAACCCCCCAAAGGTGAGTTTATTGGATTTATTTATACAGTGCAATATTTTAGACAAATCATTACGTGTATGTATGTGTATATATATATATATACATATATATATATATTTGTGCAACTTTGCCATTAAAAGAATTTATAACTTTAAATATTTTTTTCATTCACGTTGTCATTATAATCACCAATATTATATAAAATTTTCAATTTTTTTTTATTATTGAATAAACCTCTGACTACAGGCAAAAGATTTAAAAAAAGATGTTCCTCAAGCTCAAATAAATGTATAAGATTAAGGGCCACATGTATGAAAACTGTCTGGGTCTAAAACTCACTTGGTTGCCCATAGCAACCAATCAGAGCAACCAATTCATTTCATATAGGGCTCTGGAAAAAAAATGAAAAGGGACGCTCTGATTGGTTTCTGTGGGCAACAAAGTGAGTTTTACACCTAGACCGTTTCCATACAAGTGTAAAACTGCATCCTACGGTGCAGGTTCACATTTAATCTTCATATATTTGAGCTTGAGCAGCAGTTTTTTCCATCTTTTTCCTGTAGTAGGAGGTTTATTTAATAATAAAAAATAAGAATATAATCTATACTGAGGGCACATACCTTGCCCTGACACGGCGAGCATGACCGCAAGCTCCCTTTAAGCCACAAGCTGCCGTAGACTAATCGCACCAAAATCGACACTTTCATATAAGTTGTGCCCCCCTTGCTGAGGGCAGCACAAGCTAGTGACAGACCTGCTATTCCCAGCACTGGGTCCCTTATTCTGTAAGGCCATGTTCACACGGCTTAAAATGGACCGTATGTCGGTCCGTAATTACGCGCCGAAGTGCACAAATTACGGGCTGAAAACGGCCCATTCATTATGGTAATCCACAGTTCTCATAGAGAACTATGGATTATGTCTCCTCTACCTGCTCGGCGAATACGCCGAGGGGGGAGATAAGTGACATGTGAATTACCAGCGGCGTATACGCGCGGCTGGTAATGCAAGTCAATGGGCCAGCGAAGTGCAGGCCCCCCTCCCCCCCCCCCGCTCACTCCCCCGCTTCCGCCCCGCCCCCGGCCACACGGCGTAATTGCGGGGCGTAATTACGTCCCGCAGTTAAGCCGTGTGAACCTAGCCTAAGATGCAGCAGTTTTAGAGCATTTACCCCTTAAATCTTATTCAGGTGTTAGCTCCACCCACCAAAGGCTAGCTCCGCCCACTGACAGTTATTCCCATGTTTCTACCTATTCAAAGTAATCGGCTTGTCAGTTGAGGTGGGCGGGGCTAGCCTCCGATTGGCCGGGTTTGAAAAAAACTGACTCTCTGAAGGACTCTTCGAATGAAGCTTCTGGCTGAAAACTTCAGATTTGAGCATTAAATACACGAAAACTCCAGAATCTTACAGAGTAAGGGACACAGCGCTGGAAACAGCATGTCTGTCACTAGCTTGTTCTGTCCTCAGCAAGGGGGCATAACCTATGTGACAGGTTCTCTTTAAGTTCATGTCACTTCTGCCCTCGCATGACTCCAGGCACAGCATCAAAGACGGGTTTTATGAGGGTAAATTTCGGATGGCACTCGACTCCAAGCAGCCAAATAGTGACAAAAGCACGTCCTTTATTCAAGCATCTGGTAGAAACAATACATCGTGGCAACAAAAAGAGAGACAAACCTCTGACGCGTTTTGGACAATCAGGTGCCCTTAGTTAAAGAATCTGTTTCTCCTCCGCGCAAATAGCGTTGAAGCCAGAAGCCCTTTGTGGACCCCAGCTTGAGAACCCCTGGCCTAAGGAACCTGGAGAAACTTCCCTAGAGCATATAGAAATGCATAGACAAGATGGGACAGCCCCATGATCTGTGCTGATTAGGACAGTGAAATTGGGACCGGTCAATACCAAACCCTCTCGCCTCTTTATTTCACGGTCACAGAAAAGGGAACTTCAACTTACAAGTAAAATGTGATCTGTAGTGCCCACCGCAATAGGAAATGTCTCAACCAGTGATTACTCCAGAGCTTATGTTCTGTGGTGGTTATAAGGACATCATCATGAATAATATGTTCTGTATGTGTAGTACTAATTATGGACATGCTTGTGCCTCCCATGGTCAGAACTCAGACTTGATGGTTCCTGATTAATTCAAAAGTCACTGCCAATATTGCTGCACTTGCAAAAATGGCCATCACAACTAAATAGAAGTGCTGTGATATTATGTGCTTAGATGTCTGCAGTAAAAAAAATCCCAAAAGATATCAGGCAATTTAACATAAACCGTCATGATGTACATGCGTTCCTATCTGCCAGCAGCATATTATAGAGCAGGAGGAGCTGAGCAGATTGATATGGAGTTTTCTGAGAAATAATTTACTATAACTTTATTCATTTAAAGGGGTTGTCTCGTTACAAGGATTGCTTTTTATGTTAAAGATCTTGCATAAACAAGTCACTTTTAACAGTGTCCTACCTATTCCTATATATCCCCTCTTGTATGGGCTGCATCAGCTCCTGTGGTCGCTATAGCTACAGACCTTTTCTATCTCTCCTGATAGGCTGGCAGCACTGGTTGCTATAGCTACAGACCTGGCTTCTACTGCAGCCTAGTAGAAGCCAGTAAACACATCCCTGAATTCAAAATGAAACCAAGAAAATAGGACTGAGGTACGATGAATCAATGTAGAGAGACAACCCCTTTAAATCCCTTTTCCTTCTATACTTAGGAGTCCAGTGGGTGATCCTACTTAGTGACTGACTGCTATCTCTATATGCATGCTTATACAGGAAAGGCTGTTAATTATTAATCGGACCGCCCACTGGACTTCTGCACATAGAAGAAACAATTATTTAAATAAAATATAAGTAATGTTGAATTATGTCTGTTTAAATTAATTAGGCTATATAGACTTCGATTAGGGCAGCATGAGGCTATACAGTATAGAAGTGCCGGCTGGCCTGCTGACTCTCGCGTATGCCCAGTTGCATGCTACACGGCAAGCCAGCTAGCGCTTTTATACTGTAGCCATCCACATCGCATCCCAAACAAGTTACTCCCTGTGTTCAGGATTAGTAGCCACAGCCTTCTGACTAGCGCACTAGTCCAAATTACATAGGTGTGGCTGCACTGAAAGGCGCATGCTTGAGTTAAGATGCCATGTGCCAAAAAATGCACCAAACTTTTGGTACAATTTATGGCATAAAGTCAGCCAACTAATAGAAGGTGTAATCTTAGACAGTCTAAACCTATGCCAGATTCATCAATACTGTGATAAATGTGGCGCATTTTAAAGTTAAGTATTAGATAGTGTTGATAAATGTGCACCATTGTATGCTGAAACCATTTCAGAGATTGACAATTGAGCTATTATTAAATGGCCCTTAAAGTGTATCATTAGCTTTTGGGCTCTAGAACGGATGTGTGGCTCTATGGAATATGTCTGTAGCCACCACTACTGTACCCTATAGATTTATTAAAGCATTTGGGACTTCATAGTAGAGAATTAGCCATTAAAGGGGTTGTCTCGCTATAATGATTGGGTTTTAATTAAAAGATCTTTAAAAAACAAGCAGCTTTGCAATATATGTTCATTACAAATATCCTACTGATTTTGAGTTATCTGTTAGTAGTAGTGCATCAGCTCCTGAAATCACTATAGCAGCTGACCTGTTGATCTTTATCTCACTGGCTGTCAGTGCTGGTGACTTATCTGTTTCTGAATACAGTATGCTTCTGTAGTGGAGGGAGGGGGAGGGCTCTGGCTTCTGTGTCTGTGTAGCTGGATTAACCCTGTGTGTGCCTGCTCCCTCCTGCTCTCTACACAGATTGAGGAGAGCAGAGATGAGGCTGACAGCAGTGAAGTGTGTTACTATAATCATGATGTGTCTGTGGAGCTCTGACTATAATAATAGAACAGATCAGGGGTGCATGTGAACGGTTCATGCTCTGCTGTATTAGTGACACATCGTGATTATAGTAACTCACTTCACAGCTGCCCTGTGTCTGTTCTGACAGGGGTTGTTTGTTGTTGCTGGAGATGTGGAGATTTGTATGCTAAGCAGGGGGTATAGGAACACTTGCATCCCCCCTGCTCTGCTATTAGCATACACAGCTTCACAGACCTCTCCACACTCATAGATCAGCCCTCTCCTGTCTCCTGACTCAGCTGTGATCCAGCAGCCTGCAGCAGACCTAGGCAGGCACATACAGGGTTAACCCTGGCAGCAAACCCCCTCGCCCTCCCCCTGCTGTATAGAAAGAGAGCTTTCTGTGTGCTGAGGGGAGGGGGGAAGAGGGAGGAGAAGAGGCAGATAAGAAGCACGCCCCTGAGGTAGGCTGAAAGCTTATAATGAGACAACTCCTTTAAACCATATTGATGTTCCATTCAGTTTTGGTCTTCCTACACAATATGTAACTTTGCAAGTGCCTGTTATATATTTTTCTCGGAAAGTCTGATAATCTAGACTATTTAATAATCTGGCAGGTTCAATGGATGCCGGGTTAAAGAAATGTTACTGTAAATAGAGAGGCCCAAAATATGTGCACACACTTCTACAGTGTTTTATCTATGCCCTTGTTCAAATCTGAATTGAATTATGGTGGCTATATGTAGTATGCTGCCGCTAAGGATTTCAGTAGTCGCATGATTGCCAAATTCAATAAAACGGTGGAGACCAGCTTGATTTTCTAGCAGCACGACCATGAAGTTGCATTGGAAATTTGAGTCTGTGTGAAGTACAACCATGGTGAAGTGAGTTTGGAGCAGAACCACTAATACACCAGAGAATCGCCTGCATTTATAGTAAGTCTGAAACCTATATCTGAAACATCTGGGAGGTGTTGCACAGCGGATAAGGTGTTTGAATAATTTGTTACTTATTTGCCATAGAAGTTAGTCAACCAATGTACATGTATAAGCTAATCATTGAGGTGAGAAAACCTCTTTGACTTGTAGGGAAAGGTAAATGAAGACTATTATCAAATACACTGCTGTTTTGATTTTCCTTTAGTCAGGAGATAAAGGAGATTTTATCTACTGCTAGTGTACACAAGTTTCTCTTAGCTACTGCCCACCTTTCTCTGCTCTTGCTGCAGTCTGACCATGGTGAATCGTTCCTGCAAAGTCTTCTCTACAGCACTGGAGCATGTTTAGTGATGAACTTTAACCCTTTAGAGCTCTTTAGCCTTGTGCACTACAGATTATAAACCTCCAGCAATCATGTCACTGTAACAGGATCAGTTTGGAATAGCAGAATTGATATACTAATCACTGCTGTAGAACCACCTGCAGCATAACCAGGAACTGTGAGCCTGAAGCTGGCTGTGGCTCTGTGAGATAGCTGTGTTAGACCACCCCTTAAACGCTCTTTGACTTCTACCTGCGGGGAACCCTTCAGAATGTGTTTATAAAGTAAAGAACCAGCCACCCTGACTGACCAAGGGCGAGAAATTGAAATATTGTGCAGAAGAATCCATGTGGACACTTAACCAATGTTGTTTGTGCAATAGTTCACTGAAATCACAAGTGTCTGGATGACGTCAGTGACCACCTTGAGCACCTTCTGAAGTATATAGAACTCTTTATTAAAAATCCTTTAGGTAGATATTTTCAGGCCAAAGTGGGTATATATTTTTGTGGGCTCTTTTTTTATATATTCTGTTAAGAGAAATGAGGCTTAAAGGGGTTGTCTCACTACATTGATTCATCTTACCTCAGTCCTGTTTTCTTGGTTTCAATTTGAATTCAGGGGTGTGTTTACTGGCTTCCACTAGGCTGCAGTAGAAGCCAGGTCTGTAGCTATAGCAACCAGTGCTGGCAGCCTATCAGAATAGATCAAACAGGTCTGTAGCTATAGCGACCTGAGGAGCTGATGCAGCCCATACAAGAGGGGCTGTAACAGAATAGGTAGAACACTGTTAATGGACATATATTGCAAAGTGACTTGTTTTTGCAAGATCTTTAATATAAAAAACAATCCTTGTTGTGAGACAACCCTTTTAATAATCCATCCCTTCTAAAGGATTAGTTAGTAGAGTGGCTCAGGAGATCTTCTGATCTGGAGAGTTTATATGTGGTATTCTTTTACAGTTGGGAATACACCACATAATTAAGATCACTCTGTTTAACAAGTGCTTCTTGCCAGCATTTGGTTTCCATTTGTGAAAAGTTGGCAGGGTTGCTGGAATCTAAATATACAGTACACTTGTTTTAATCCTCCTCATAAACCTGGGAGAATGCTCAATATTACATCCACACTTGGACATTCTGTGACTTTATTGCACAAAGTTCTTTCTATTCTGAACTGATCATTATATTTACTAGGCTATAACACTGGGGAACAAAAAAACATATTTTGGTGTCTCGAAATGTTGACTTTGTTCTGGGTATTTGAGAGCTGCTGAGTCCGAAAATCCCATCCACTTTGTTCTAGCAGCTCTAGTTCATGAGATGTTGATTCCATGATTCTGCATTGTTCTTGTGATTAATCTGTATATAAGTATGTAGTGCAGATGAGTAGAATTGGATTTGCTCAGGCATATTCATGTTTGTTTGATTGTGTTCCTTAAAGGGAATGTGTCATAAAAAAATTAGTCATTAAGGCCCATTTTTATGTAAATTTTTTTTTTTTTAAATTTTCATATCACTTTCAATATTTTTTAATAATTCCTAAGTCTTGCAGTTTCCACTTTTGCCACTAGGCCTTGTTTTCACTGCTTTTACAGCAGGCAGATTCTTTACAGTAGCTTCATTCACATAGGAGACTTAAAGGGGTTGTCTCACTACATTGATTCATCTTACCTCAGTCCTGTTTTCTTGGTTTCATTTTGATTTCAGGGGTGTGTTTACTTGCTTCTACTAAGCTGCAGTAGAAGTCAGGTCTGTAGCTAAAGCAACTAGTGCTGACAGCCTATCAGAAGAGGTCAAACAGATCTGTAGCTATACCGACCTGAGGAGTTGATGCAGCCCATTCAAGAGGGGATATATCAGAATAGGTATAATACTGTTTATGGACACATATTGCAAAGTGACTTGTTTTTGCAAGATCTTTAGCATACAAAGCAATCCTTGTAGCGAGATAACCCCTTTAAGACTGACTCAGTCACATTGACTTCTTTAGGAGAGTTTTCTAGTCATGCTCTGTGACCTGGGAAGAAATCAGTGTGCAGGGAGGGGAAAGGGTGAACTGTGACTATCTCCTCTTGTGACTGGTGGATCCTGTGTTATCTATTCACATTGGAGTCTACTTTCAGTTTGACCCTCTTTGATAATGAGCAGACAACTGAGAATCTTTTTGTTCAGAACAGGAGGTTTCAGACTATTATCAGGCTTATTGGCCAAAGTGAAAACTGCAGGATTTAAGAATTATTAAAAAATATTGAAAGAGATATGGAAAATTTTAAAAAAATAACCAAAAAGTCTTAAAATGTGTTGAACATCAAAATGAGAGTTAAAGAATAAGTCATTTTTGATGACACATTCTCTTTAAATGTTCTAAAATTTGTCTTTTCTGTTTCACATGAATTTCCAGCATTTCTGGATGTTGTGTACAATATTGAGTGACCACTACTTTCAGCAGCAGATGCTTAGTAAGGCCATGTTCACACGGCTTAAATTGGGCCGTATTTCGGTCCGTAATTACGCGCCGAAGTGCGCAAATTACCTGGGCCGTTATTACCGACCCATTCTCATAGAGAACTATGGATTACGTTCTCTCCCCCCGCTCAGCGAAGCCGCCGGGTGGGGAGATAATTGACATGTCACTTTCTAGCGGCGTATACGCGCCGCTAGCCGTGATGGTCTATGGGCCGGCGAAGTGCCGGCCACCCGCTCCCTCCCCCGCTCCCGCCCCCGTCCACACGGCGTAATTGCGGGGCGTAATTTCGCCCCGCAGTTAAGCCGTGTGAACCTAGCCTAAGGTGGCAATGCCTGATCTCCAAAACTAGAGCTGATAGGGCAAAACGGGTGTCATTTTCATAACCTGCGCCCTAAACCTACTCATAAAAAAACGGTTCAAGCTTTCACAACTATGACGCCATGCTGTTATTACACTGTTGTTTTCGTCATAAGGTGAGAACTATATTGAATCTTTTGGCATTTTTATTAAAAAATTATGTTTTACTTTTTTTGGTCATGTTAAAGAGGTCATATGGTAAACAAAAAAAACAATCATTTTTGCTTGCCTGTGTCTCTTTTTTTTTTTTTTTTTTTCCCATCTCTCTGGAATGTTTTCTGTGATGATTTGTGATTTTTCCTCCCTCCTCTGCAGCTGAGCAGCAGCATTTCCTGGATGAAAACGATTTCACTGTGCCCTTTAAAACTACAAGTGGCAGGATCCTTTGCTGTGCTTTGTCTATTTTCGTCCCTTCCATCTTCAGGCTCAGTGCATGTTCCCTGTTTCCTACCTCGTGTTCAAAGCCTTGGGAGGCAGGAGCGAAGGGGTATGGCCTCAAAGGGCACCCTGGAAAAAAAAAAAAAAAAAAACTCTGGTCACCTGGTTGCCTGGACTGGACACAGAGCTGCTTCCTGTGTATCCAGATACACAGAGCTACTGAGATTCATATCCTCAAACAGCTGATGTAGAACTGCAGGAAGCCCAAAGTAATTATTGGTTAACGGAAGACATTTAGCTAATTTCATAGATCATATAGAATGAATGCATGGTATACAAATTATTTTATTATTGTAGAATATTGCTTATTAATCTTAAAGATCAATCAATATAGTGTGTATAGATGTATATATTGTGTGTGTGTGTGTGTATGTGTATATATATATATATATATATATATATATATATATGTATATATGTGCATATTGTGTGTGTGTGTGTATATGTAGTTTCATAGTGTGTATATATATATAGTTTATAAAATCTTGTCTTATAACATCAAGGCAACCACTAGCCATATGTCTTCTTAGTGCATAGGAATGTCATAGAGGACTGTTCTCTGCTTGGATCCTCCAATCTTGGGCCACAGGCACTCACAACAAGAAGCTCTTGCTATATGAAATGGACAGTTATGTCAATGAGATTATACAAATGTCTGTCTGACTGCGGCTTCCTACTGTAAGATTAGCCAAGAGTCTGAACCACATTGACTAGCTGAGTGCTGTTGTTCTATAGCTCCTATAATAAAGGTGATGGAGACCACCTCTGATATTTTAAAGTGCGATTTTGCATATAGGCTATGGGGTAGCCTATAGCTTGGAGGTCAAAGGACAGACAGGTTGTGTAACCAATGGTCTGTCACAGGAGATCAGTGCAGGTTGTTATGAAAAACCTCTGATTTTGTTCCCAAAAAGCCATGTTCTGCTTCTCAAGTGCATGTCAGTCAGCATGAGATGTAAATTGCTCCCACTTTTATGCCTTTTGGGCTCATATCTGCTTCAGATCGCTCATACTTCCCTATATAAGGCTGCTAAAATTCTCACTGAAATCAGGCAAACGTGTTGCTGCCTGCAACATATCAGAACATCAGAACTGTTTATCTCTTGCCTGAGCACAGGAATATTCTGCATGTGCCAGCTCGCTCAGGTATCCAGAGGCCAAGCTGCTGAACTACTAGAAGTTTCTAAAAATGAAATAGAAAATCACATTGTAAGTATTGATTACTGTAATATTGACCAACATTAAACAGTTCACGTAGAATCCCATCTAAGGTTTCCATTCACTACCTAGTTTCATACTTGGACCCCAATGGCATCAATCGATGTCGGAAAGTGGCATTATACTGTCGTTTTCCCCGTACAGCAGCAATGTCGGAATTAAGTTCTTTTGGAGCAAATCAGAGGCAATTATGCTGAGGGCTCGCCCTCTATCTATATAGGAGATGTGCATGTTCACAAGTACTTTTTGTTAGTCTGCTTTAAAGGGGCTTTCTGGTTCCTCCAAAAAAATCAATAGGAAGCTCCTGGTGACCCAAACTAAACAACTATACTCTCCTTCCTCCACTCCAGCCCTGGGTCTCTCCGGTCTTCTGTTTCTGTCTCCTATTTCCAAATAGGGAATTTTTTTTTTACTGTATTGGGCCACCAGGAGCTCCCTATCAATTTTTTAGACAAACCAGAAAGCCCCTTTGAAGTAAGTTTTGCATATGCAGTGTTTAATTGGTTCTAAAATCAGCTTCATCTTTTGTTCGACCTTTAGGGGTACAATTTTGTGTCGGAACTTGGGCCTACTGGAAGATCCTTTGGAAAACTCGTGGGCCAGTCCAACCCTGTGCTCCAGTCGTTCACTTTGTGTATGGACCAATTCCTTTTATCCAGGACTATGATTTCCCTTTAGGCCAGTGTTTCTCAACTCCAGTCCTCAAGGCCCACCAACCGGTCAGGTTTTCAGGATTTCCTCAGCATTGCACAGCTGATCTCATTATTGTCAGTGCATTCTGTGGGAGATCCTAAAAACACGACCTGTTGGTGGGTCTTGAGGACTGGAGTTGAGAAACACTGCTTTAGGCCCTCCTTCCTCTTTTCCACTCTTCCAGGGAACCACTTCATGCAATGTCAATGCTAAATGTACAAAATAATAGATCCCCTGCTGCATTGTCATGGGTGCAGGACCCCAAGTTCATCTGTTCAGATACTGAGCACTGTAGCTTGTACTTGATTGGCTTTCCTCATACATCTTGTAACTCCATCTGCAGACAACGCTGTTTTGGGATTTTTGTCCCTCATCGGTGCAGAGCGATACTAGCTGGCTGTGTGGGAGGCATCAAGTGGCTCAGGAAGGGGAACCTCTCTCCTTGAGGAGAGCTCCGACCGAACGGCGTGTAGAGATATTTGTTTTGCCTTTTCGCCCTCTACTTAGCATCTGCATATCACAAGGCATTATGGGAAAGGGTCTGAGAAGCTCTGTTGGATGTAACAAATCCTCAATTTGCTTTTGACCTACTAGTTCTTGAGAAAGCAAAAAGACTTTAGCCAAGCCAGTATCTCTCATCTACGAAACACTGTGTCGGTATTTTTGTCGCTCATCAGTGCAAAGCAGAGCGATACTAGCTGGCTGTGCTCAGCCCCTTTCCCATAATGCCTTGTGATATGCAGATGCTTAGTAGAGGGCAAAAAGGCAAAACAAATCTCTACACGCCGTTCGTTCGGTGCTCTCCTTAAGGAGAGACGTTCCCCTTGTTGTATCTCCAGCAGAGTGGCCTGTTTGGCTTGTTGCACTTACATCTCTTCTGTAGAAAGTGAGATGATGAAATAACAGTCCTATTCTCTGAGACAACAGCTTGCTTGTCTCCTGTGTGCCCGCCCTGCCGGCTAATGCTGCACGTCTTGTCACAATATGGATCTTTTCCTTGGCACTGAAGCGGAGTTTGTTGACAGTGACACAGAGATCAATGCTTCAATCCTTATATTGTTGGCTGTCTGTCATACTCTGCATTCTTCCGGAGGAATGCTGCCTGCATACCAGTACACTCCTATACATCTCCCACTTCTAGCTGCAGGGCGCTTTACAAGGGAAGGACACATTTCATTCTCTTACTAATGTTACAGCATTTTACTATTTTATTCTATTCAAGCCACCATTTCCACTTATGCTTCAGCAAGGCTAGAGCTGTAGAGACTGATGGGCACAATATTGTGTGGGAGTACCTTCCCTTTATTTGGGGAAAAAAGGAGAAATACTGGGTAGTAAAGATCCCTTCAGACCTATACACCATATCCTCAGTCTGGGCTTAAAGGGAATATGTCGCCATTTTTTTTTTATGCTTATTAAATCAAGCCCCTGATCCATATGCTTTTCCTCTCAGTTGTTTTTATTTCCTGATTGTAGATTTCTCTATTCGGCCGTCTATATATGATTGTGGGGAAGACATTCTTGCTTGCACTGCTGTAACAGCAGTCAGAGAGATACTTTACAGCAGCTTCATGCCCATAGGATTCTTAAGAGTTTCTGTCCCATAGACTTGTTTAGGAGAGTTTTCACTGTGAAGAGAGGGGAGAGGGGGAGCTGTGACATCTCCTCTTGTGACTGGTGGATCCTGTGTTATCTGTACACAATGGTGTCTCCTTTCAGTTTGACCTTCTTTGTGCTGATAATGAGCAGACACTGCTGAGAAGCTCTCTAAACAGAACAGGAAGTGTCGGACGATTATTAGGCCTAGTGGCCAAAGTGAAAACTGCAGGACTTAAGAATTATTAAAAAATACTGTAAGTGATCTGGAAAATTTAAAAAAAAAACATAACCAAAAATTCCTACAAAATGTGTTTTAACATAAAAATGTGAGTTAAACAATAAGTCATTTTTTGATGACACATTCCTTTTAAATCTGCATTACAAAGTCAATGTAGGTGGGTAACAGCGGCTCCAGGATAATTGACCCTTTTGGCTCTGTCTGTGCCTTTTTGTGGTAAGAGCTGTCAAGTGTCAGTTCTCGTGTAGTATCTGGGTGGTGAAAATTATACCCCGGTAGATACTGCAACACAGCCATGATGGCCTTCAGGAATCAATAGAACAAACATGGTCCTAGTTGGACTAGATTTGCTCTATTTCCCGGTGACATGCACTTCATGTGTGTGATGCAAAATTCTTGTAGCAAATATAGTCCAAATAAGACTGTTTGCTGTATTAATTACTATGGGCCCTCAGTGGCTTTTTTAATACATATATTATTGAAGATTTCTGGGCATAATACAGAAAAAAGAAATGATAAACGTAACAATACAACTTTGAGCATATACAAGCAATGATGATCAGCATAAATAATTGGTGATCTACATTTATAAGGACAGAATGTTTAAAGCAGGGATTAAATAAAAAAAAAAAGACTAAAGTTGACTGGTCTCGGCACCAACGAAGTTGTAATATAGCGGTCCATTTCCAAGGATCGCGTAGCTAACCGTCCTCAGATATCAGAATATCAACAGGATAAGGGTGTACAGAGCCCATGGCAATCTGCTCAGTGGTGGAAGCAATCTGCTCAGTGGTGGAAGCGGCAACATTCGAGAAGACAACAGTCTGGAGGTGAGGGGGTGGGGGGGGGGGGCATAGAAGGCAAAGTAAGAAACCAGTGGCCTATGTCTGAGGAAATGAAGAGTTATATTTGTAGCACCCCTAAGGAGCCCGACAGAGCCTCTCTCGCATACCAGCCCGTATAGCGAAATGAAGCCATTAGCTGAGATATTTTGCCTTTGGAGAAGTGCGAAAGGATGAGAGGTTTCCATTTTTTTTTAAATTTCTCTGTACATTGCTCATTGTGGCACTCTGTCTCAAGCTAGTCGGCTGCCAAATATTGCTTTAAGTTATCCACTAACAGAGACATAGGGGGGGTCTGGGGTTTTAGCCAGAACAGTAGGAGGCATCAATTTACAACCAAAATTGCTATATATATGATACTTAACGTAGGGCTCAGAACGGGAGGTGCTGCGGCTCCTTGGGTCAATTCCTCTGGGGGTCTCATGTGATGGAAGATGAGGAAGTTGTGGCTCTTATCCAGTTTAATTTGCCAATGTTTCTGTACAAATGAAACAAATTGGTCCCAGAAGGACTGGGTAAGAGGGCATGCCCATATTCAATGCCACATGTTCTTGGAGGGGGCGTTAAATTTAGGACATACTTGGTTTCTCCCTCAGTGGCTTTGTGCCATATCTATTATCTATTACTTTTTTTTCATAGTATCTCAACAAACACCACCTATATAGAGAATAATGGCACATGAAAGGCCCCTAAAGCTGCCAATACGCATTAAACATCTGCTGGTCGAATACCAGTCACTTTGGCTCACCCCATATACTTACATACTTTGCTCTAAATGGTGAGAAGGGACAAAGGGCGACATGTATGATTAATGGCGCTTTGATGCCAATTTTTCTGGGCATCTAAATAGTGTAGAATGCGCCTGATTTATGAACCTGTTCTACAGGCGCAATCTAGCGCAGAAACTACAATTCTGGCTCAGGTAAACCACTTTGAAAGTGGTTTACCTGTTCCAGTAGTAATGCGCCTGGAATTGCTGTACTAAAGCTATAAATATGTAGCTTTGTATGGTTCCATTGTGCCCCGCATCCCACACACCCTCCGAAATCAGGCGCATTACAAAGTGCCGAAGGCGCTCTGTAAAGCGTCTGATGTTGGCGTGTGGCAGGTTTATAACTATCGCACCTTATAAGACTCGCATAAGGATTTTGCCATTTCAATATGGAGTCCAGAGGTCTGAGTCTAGAACTATTACTAGCTGGGTTCAGAGGTGTAGCTATAGGAGGTGCAGAGGTTGCACATGGGCTTGGTGCTTGTGACCTGAAGGTCCTTATGCTTTGTAAGACATCACCAATTGTGTAGATGACACCTAATAGGTGGAGGAGGCCATGTAACAAAATGGTCTCCACCTATATTCCTGTTGTACTATATGCCTGCAGTAAATTGATCTAATTTTGAATGAGTTGCTGTAGGCTGTACGGTTGTAATTGCAGACAAGCATGTGAACTAATTACAGAGCCTCCATGTAGGATGTCTAATTCACTCATTTACATCTTCACTCTAGGGTAACAGAGCTTTATTGCAATTCAAGACCCTGTAATAAAAACCTCATACTTTAGTCCATACCATTTTAAAATATTTATGCCTTTCTTGCCCATGGGTACTGTAAATGAGGGGGAAAATGCAGTATAATCAGCATTTCACAAAAATGAGTACACCCCTCATATACAGTATTTGTAAATTTTGTATTATATCTTTTCACAACACTGAAGATATGAAACTTTGATACAATGCAATGTACAGTGTACAGCTTGTATAACAGTGTAAATTTGGAGTGCCCTCAAAATAACAACATACAGTCATCAATGTCAAAACCGCTGGCAACAAAAGTGAGTACACCCCTAGGTGAAAATGGCAAATTGTGCCCAATTTGCCATTTTACCTCCATGGTGTCATGTGACTCATTAGTGTTACAAGGTCTCCGGTGTGACAAGGGAGCAAGTGTTTTAAATTTGGGATTCTCACGCTCTCTCATACTGGTCACTGAAAGTTCGACATGGTACGTCATTGCAAAGAACTGTCTGAGGATCTGAAAACAAAATTGTTGCTCTACATAAAGATGGCCTAGCCTACAAGAAGGTTGACAAACACCCTGAAACTGAACTGCAGCACGCGTTTCAGAGCAAAGCTCCTTATTCATGGATTAGTACAGGGTGAAACCTTTGAAGCTAAGCAATAATTTCAGGTGTGTTCATTAGAAAATGTTAAACGAAATACAATTATAGAGTTCCCTTTTTTTTTTTTTTAATGTAATAAACATTGAGATAAATTGCAAAGCAATTGTTTCTATGTTTATGGTTCATTTACTGAAATGGAGTTAAAGGGGTTGTATCATTTCATTAAATAGCCTTCAGAATAAGGGGACAGTGAAAACAAGTAACTTTGCAATTAGATGTCATTAGCAAAGCTGTCTTGTATTCACAGTTTTCCTTTTCTTCTGTTTACACTGATATCCAGTGCTGATCGGATCCCTCCTCCTTGCATTTCACTTGCTGAGAGCTCATTTACATTCTGTTCAGCCCCGGTCGGCAGTATTCAATGAGCTTGAATTCCTGCCTTTCACTCAAAGCAAGGGATCGGCACATTTTCACTCTGCACAGCCAGAAGAAACAGAATAACACTGCAGGGCTTCTATAATCAGGAAACTGCACAATTGTGTGTCGATCCCTGCCTCCCCTGCATAGAAGGGAGATCTGTGCTATTCATAGAAAGCTGGATTCATCAGTGCTCAGTCTAGATTGAATGCAGCCTGTGGTATGTATACAGCTCTTACAAAATAAGACTGCATAGGGAAAGACACAGTGACATGTGGACTCAGAGAGGGGTGGGGAGGGGAGTCTCGGGAGCGAGCATGAACAGTGAGGTGGGGATGATGTCACCCAGCTGGGAGGGGAAGAAACGCCCCTGCATTTCTAGAGTTTAGAAGCTGAGAGCAGTATGAATCAGCCGAACTAAAGAAGCGATACATCCCCTTTAAGGAAGACCACTGGTAGACAAGGACATGCTGTGTCGGCAGGTTATGGCACTAATCTATTACTGGTTATGCCATCTTGTCCTCCTGGTATGTCTTATGACCTCCTTTGACATGTACATTTGTATCGGAGCAGTATAAAAGAGGGCACTGCTTGTACACCAAAAAACCTGAACTGTTATATTCAGCACGGGTGTGGGTGTGTGTGGGTGCGTGGGTGTGTATCATATACATGATGTGTGTGTGTGTAATATCTTACAGAGTGGAGACTGTCTTCCAAAGGCAAATTTACTTCATGGTTTGTGATGTGAAAGTACAGATGTGGCAGGCACTTGTTTAATAGGTGCATTCTGCAATGGAAGTTACAATGGTAATAATGAAGCTTTTTGTATTCCTCTGCAAAGGCAAAAGCATTGGACAGAATAATGAAATCATAAATTATCGGCATCACCACTACTATTTATTCATTGCCTGACACTCCGAAGCAAAGTGGAAAAAACAAGAGTCATGAGGGCTATGGTCAGCTGTTATAATGGTCACGGCAGTGGACATACAAGCAGGAAACAAGTGCAATTGAATTTAGTTGGGGAAATTAGGTCAGGCAATGTTCTCTGGCACAGGGATGCACAGCAACTTGTGCTGTCTGTCCTATATGCCCTATGTTGACTGCATGTAGTACAAAGCCTTTGTTTTTTGGGGAGGATTTTTTAATTAGAAGCGCTTTTGCATTGTCTTATGTATGGTATAAACTTGTAAATCAGAACTCTCAGCTTCAGGCTCCTATTTCCTGTTCAGGCTGTGGGCAGTTTTATGGCAGTGACTGACATTCCAGCTCTGCTATTCCTAGCTGAGCCTGTTAGAAGTATGTTGGTAATGAAGAGGTTTTAACAGCATGACACAAGGCTACAGCGCTTTATAGTGTTAACAGTTCTCAGAAAAATAAACAAGCTCCTGTGCTGCTAAGACTCCGCTGTGAGTAACGTTACCATCCCCGTCAGGGCTGCTAAAGCAGAGAGAGGTGTTCAGTAATATAGGTGAGCTTGTGTACACAAGCAGGTGATGAGAACTGCTTTAGCTCGGAAAGGAAGTAAAATCGGAACAGCAATGTATTTGGCAATGGTTTATATTTCTCTTTGCCTACATTTAAAGCTAAGCAATGTGGTGAGAATACCCTTTTAACTTCAGTCAATATATTGCTGCAGAGACCAAAGCTTTATTTCACATGTAAAAATTGGACAAATCAAAAACATTTGTCAGGCTTTTCTGGTCCAGCAGCTGAGATGAGGCCACCACCTAATGCATAACTAATAAGCAGCAGATTATCAATAATAGAATAATAATACCACCCAGCTGCTTCTCTCCCTTCATTGCTAGAAACTTAAAGATCAAGGACACAGTCCCTTGTCCTTTCATGCCGAAGCCAAATTTTGCGTAGCAGGCAGAGATGCATCAGCTCGGCAGGTTGAGAAATTCAACGCTACAGAGCATAAAGGAGAATACAGCAAAAGCAAAATACACAACAACTGCATCCAGTAACTCACAGGTGACCTCTTCTCTGATCGAACATGCTTTCTTTCCTTTATTTTCCCTATACAACCTAGGACACCATAAATGCTTCTTTCAGCCACTACTCATCTAGTAGAGTTTGCTGACCAGAAATCTCACCTTCCTCAATTTATAATCATCCTTCCCTGCTCACAAACTCCCCATCCTGTGTGCCAACGGTGTCATCCTGTTGCTAGCCCTAATACTGACTGAGGTGCTGACAGTAATTAGTGCCATAAACTGGTTTCACAAATAATTGTACTAAGCATATATTGCCCTCATTCCGTAATGTTGCCCACATAGTGCTCCAAAAATTAGTGCCACACATAGTATCCCTAAAAATAATTCATTTTTTTAATCATATATTTATTGGTTTCATATAACAGTGACAAAGCATTCAAACATAAAATAGTAAAGTGTTGCGGTAAGAGAGGAATACATGAATTTAGCTTCAAGGTTCATAAACATAGAGTCAGATCTAAGAAACCATTTTTTAAATTTTTAGAAGCAAGAATCGAACCACATTGAACAAATAGGGACATATAGTCACATTAATCACGACGACACAATAAAAATAATTCTTAACAGATTGTGCCTTTGATAGTAATTCATGCCACACAGAATGACCCAGGAAAAAACTCAGCCTCTGTTAATCTGTGATACTCCTAATGTCTCAAAAAGTTAATTGTTCCTCTCACAGTAATAGTGAGCAGTGACCCCCAAAATGAGTGGTGTCATTGAAATCCACGCCCTAATGCTTAAAGAGCTTCTATCAGGGGCGTAGCTAAAAGGGGTGCACCGGTAGCAGTTGCTACCAGGCCCTGCAGCCTGAGGGGGCCCAAAAGCCCTTCTGCTACATAAGAAGACATAAATATTGTAAATGGCACATGGTAACTGGGGGACCCCATTTCACTCTTTGCACTAGGCCCGGGAGCTTGAAGTTACGCCTCTGGCTTCTATCAGTAACATTACTCAAATGGTTGTGCCAGAGTGCAGCGTAAGGCAAACCTGCTTTCACAAGAAAAAAAAAACTGAAAAACTCACTCTAAACTTATTCCTAAGTCATTTGAAGTAATGCCTGTAGCCTGAGTGGTTTGAGAGATGCACAGGAAGGAGCTATATGGTCATCATGCCTGGCTACACTACAGGCTAGCACTCCTGGTCACAGGTCTATAGTGGGCCTTGCATTACTGCTAAGGAAAATATGAAAACCTGGGATTCTTAGTTTGCAGTTTTTGATCAAAAATTGTTTAAGCTCACCTCTCAATAGCGTCAAGGGGATCCCAGTACAGGTGAGTCCCTAACCTAACACTAACATGTTACCTCACTAGGAGTCCATTCAGACTACAACATCTCAGGGAGTGGAATGGCAACCTCATTGGCTTGCTGCACTCCCCTTACCTCTTTTTAAACCAGTGCAGGGTAATTCAGTAGCAAGTTCCTATCACTCCCTGAGATGTTGTAGTCTGAATGGACTCCTAGTGAGGTAACATGTTAGTGGTTAGAGACTCACCTGTTCTGGGATCCCCTTGACGCTATTGGGAGGTGAGCTTAATACAATTTTTGATCAAAAACTGCAAACTAAGAACCCAGGTTTTCATATTTCCTTAGCAGTAATGCATTTTCAATATTCCTATATACCTTGATGTTTCACTTAGTTTTGTAGTGTGCCACTGATATTTGTATTAGATGTATGCTATTGCCTTACCAGTGTGCACCTATGCTTACGTTTTTCAAAATATATGGATGTGCACAGCCTAACCAATTTTTATAGTGGGCCTTGGCCTATAACAATGAACAAGAGGACAAGGAGACAATGGCTTCTGATTGCAGTTTTCACAATTAACTGCAAGTAAAGCTCTGCCTTGTACTGAGTCAAGACTTTATAGTCTAGCATTACCCATTGATTTTGATTTTCCAATTACTGAGAGAGTTTGTCTTGGACTTCAGGGGAAAGTCATCACCTTCACAGTCTTTGAAATTTCACTTATTGATTAAACATTAGCAACATCAAATAGTCTGGAAACTGCATCAGCCAGCATGTCGCCAGTGCCAGCCATGTCCGATTAACAGGCTTCTACTATATATAAAACTTGGGATCGTGAACACCAGTTTTTGGAACATTGAATCATTGTGTTTGTTTTCTGATACAGGCAGGCCCCTACTTACATCGTTCCGACTTGCATACGTCCCCTAGTTACAAACGGAGACTTATGGGGCGTGGCTGACATTTAACAGAGAGTCATGCCCCATGATAACCAAGTGCCAGCATGCCACAGCTGCACATGAGATACAGAACGTTAGGGGAAATCTTCTAAAAGAGGGCACAGACAGAAAAAACAAATGTAAAAACTGTTCCCTGTACTTTCCAAAAAATTTTTTGCTGGAATTACATTTAATAAATGTACCTGTTCCGACTTACATACAAATTCAACTTAAGAACAAACCTACAGTCTTTATCCCGTTTGTAACCCGGTGACTGCCTGTATATGGTTTAGGGCTCTAACTAAAATTCATAGGGTACCAGAGCAAGCTGAGATGAGGCCCCACCACCTAATGACAATAAACTAATAATGCAGCAGATGTATCAATAATTAAAGGAATAAATAATACCACCATATGTCAGGGAACCCACATAGTAGTGAGCAAGGGCAGAAAGCCACAAACTACTTGTTCCCTCCAAAAGCAACAATTTTCTTGTCTTTGAGTGGGGGCCCTTCAACCGCTGGGCCCCATAGCAGCCACTATGGCTTTAGATATGGTGCTTTTATCCACATTTTATTATTACTACTTATACATGTTTTTTCAGTTTTCTGTCGATAGGGCCCATCTCATTTCACATTGAGGCCTTGTGATTTCTTGTTACCCCTCTCGGTATGTTTGTCTTTACGTCCGCTGTAAGTGTAAATGTGCCCACTGACTACTATCAATCCTATATAGAGTCATATAAATCCTGTGTTACAACTGGACACTAGTTAAAGGGGTTGTCCAGGATTAAACTACTACTACTTCAGTACCATACTTTAATGGGACTGAATGCAATAGAAGCTTGAAACAGGTGTTTTTTCTGATCTTGGATCCCTTTAAATAGCTTCAGTATTTACAATGAACTGTGCTGCTACATGGCACGATTACTTTAAAAGGGTTGTCCACTTGGGAATTGGAATTCTACCTGGGTGGTAGGGGAACAAAAAGATACTTTACAATTGGTCCCATGCTGCTCCGGTGCACCCAGGGAATCTGCTCCTCTTCATTTCCAGGCTTTTGTCCCAACACACAGAAAATGCCCACTCTCAAGTCACTCACTATAAAACGTCTTTCCTGTGTGTTGAGACAAGAATCCGGAAGTGAAGAGGAACGGATCACCGGGGGCTGTGCTGAAGTACCTTCTCTTCCTTTTTTTCTTTTTTTTTTTTGCCCACCCTCGTACAATCCCGACATAAGTTAGTCACATGGACAACCCCTTTAAATGGTAAATCATTCAAATTGATCATTGTAATTGCGGAGGGACCAGTTCATTTGCATCTGTGAAACAAAAACAAAGAATTTTCCACAGCTCCTGGGAATGTTTGGGTTGGTTCCAAATGACTCTCAATCTTTTAGCCTGCTACTATCACTTGACATACAGTATTTATAAGCAGGGGAAGAAACCTAAGATAATCCAGGTTTGTGCTGTAAATGTCAAGTTTGATAATCTTGTGCATTTAATCAGTCTGAGAAGTTTTTTGTTGACTACTCTGATTTTAAAGGGAACCTGTCTTCTGCTTAACGTTGCCTGAACCACAGCCTTCACATTATAGTAAAGTAGGTTTTAGTTTGAAATGCTACAGAATTTCAGAGAAAACGTGTTTTTAAACTGAGCTAACCACGGGGAGAAGCGCATCGACCCAAAGAAGTGTACCGGCTTCTCCCTGTCCCGCTCTCCCTATACATAACCAAAGGAGCCACCTGTCATTTAAAGGGGTTGTCTCACTACAAGGATTGCTTTCTATGTTAAAGATCTTGCAAAAACAAGTCACTTTGCAATATATTTCCATTAACAGTGTCCTACCTATTCCTAGATATCCCCTCTTGTATGGGCTGCATCAGCTCCTTAGGTCCCTACAGCTACCGACCTGTTCGATCTCTCCTGAAAGGCTGCCAGCACTGGTTGCTATAGCTACAGACCTGGCTTCTACTGCAGCCTAGTAGAAATCAGTAAACACGCCCCTGAATTCAAAATGAAACCAAGGAAATAGGACTGAGGTAAGATGAATCGATGTAGTGAGACAACCCCTTTAAAGAGAAACTGGCATCTCCTGACTTTTTTCTTTTATAATAAACGTGTTCTCTGTGAAATACCAATTCTGGAGCATCTTCTCTTATAACTCTGGGTTGTACTGTTCCTCTGTTATTTCTTCTAGAAATGTATCACTGAATCTGTCAGATGGGTGTTACCATTCTAGTTTTTTTTAGGGGCGTGTCCCTGCATACACTGACTCTGTCCACTCTGATTGGACAATGTCAGACTGTGCAAGGACAATTGGCAACACGCAACTGACAGATTCAGCAATACATTTCTATGAACAATACCAAAGAACTACACAACATAGAAATCTAAGGAAAGCTGATTAAGAATTGTTTCACAGGAAACAAAGGTATTTACTAAAATAAACATGTCAGGAATAGCCACAGGTCCTATTTAAACTGAACTGGATGAAGAGAAACCACATATTGGTCTCTTCACCTGGTGCCGGTTCACTTCTCCCCTTGTCTGGCTCGACAAAATCCCATAGTATTTCACTGCAGTGAGGAATTCTGCGTCTATTTCATGTTGTCTGTGGCTCATGCAGCAGCTGATGTGTTCCCTTTAAATATGTTTTCCAATAGTTAGATAGCATCAATGTATTTTTTTTAGCAATGTTCATAGATTATATTAACTTTCATCAATTCTTGTACCCAAAGATTGGCAACACAAACCTACAAGCTGGTGCCAATTTCAGACATATTCTCATTGGAGGAAACCTTTATGAGTAAAACATGCAAACTTCATGAAGATACTCACCCTGGATAAATTCCTGAATCTCCACTACTGCAAGGAAAAAAATGCCATTGTACTGACCATACAGACCATATGAGGTTTTATTGTAATCCCCTTCATGACAGCTGGTCATAATAATATGGTTCTTGTGGAAAAAAATTGTACTTGCGCCATGTGTGCGGGGGTTTTGTTTTTATGGCATTCACTCTTCAGTATAAACGATGTGTTATCCGTATTCTGCAGGTTGATATGATTCCGGAAATACCAAATATGTAGGGTTTTCATTATGTACAAATACCATAAAAAAATCTAAACATTTTCTGTTTCCTAAACCCGTGCTGCAGCGCCATTTTCCATAATCAATACCTTTTTTGCACTTCTATCTACGAACCTGAGTGAGGGTGCATTTTCTCCGGGCTGAAGTGTACCATTTTGGGATAGATGGGACTTTTTGTACACTTTTTATTCCAATTTTTAGGGAATGTGAAATGACCAAAAACCACAATTGTGGTGTTTGAAATGTTCTATTTTAATAGATCGGACCTTTACAGACGTGGCAATAACAATTATTTGTAACTTTAAAAAAAATAATAATAATAATAATTTTTTTTTTTTTATATTACACCCTTAAGCATTGTATACTGCTTAAAAAAATAAAGGGAGCGCTTAAACAAGTCAAATCCAAGTCAGTCACACTTCCGTGACATCAAACTGTCCAGTTATGAATCAACACTGGTGAATCAATTTCTTCTGCTGTTGTGCAAATGGAACAGACAACAGGTAGGTATGACAGGCAATTAGCAAGAAAACCCCTATAAAGGAGTGGTTCTGTAGGAGGTGACCACAGACCAGTTCTCTGTTCTCATCCTTTTTGACTGTGTTTGGTCGCTTTTGCATTTTGTCATTGCTCTCACCACTAGAAGAAGCATGAGGCGGTGTCTACATCCCACAGAAGTTGCTCAGGTAGTGCAGCTCATCCAGGATGGCACATCAATACGAGCTGTGGTAAAAATGTTGGCTGTGTCTGTCAGCAGTGTCCAGAGTATGGAGCAGATATCAGGAGATGTAGAGGGGGCTGTAGGAGGGCAACTGCCCAGGAACAGGAGGCGCAGTGCCAGAGCCCTGCAAAATTACCTCCAGCAGGCCACTAATATCCATGTATCTGCTCAAACTGTCAGAAACAGACTCCATGAGGGCCCGGTGCCCACAAGTCCGTGTTGTACTTACAGTCCAACACCTTGCAGGGCGATTGGCATTTGCCAGAGAACACAAAGACCCTGACCTTGACTGCCACTAGGTACTGGGATGAGATCCTCAGACCCATTGTGATCCCATATGCAGGTGCAGTGGGCCCTGGGTTTCTTCTAGGCCTCCTAGGTGAAGTGTGTCAGCAGTTTCTCCATAATGCAGACACTGATGCTATGGACTGGCCTGTCCACTCTCCAGACCTGAATCCAATCGTGCACACCTGGGACATCATGTCTAATTCCATCCAACAACACCACGTTGCACCACAGACTGTCCAGGAGTTTATTGATGCTTTAATCCAGGTTTGGGAGGAGATCCCTCAGGAGAACATGCACCACCTCATCAGGAGCATACCCAGGCATTGTAGGGAGGTCATACAGGCACGTAGAGGCCACACACTACTGAGCCTCATTTCCTTGTCTTGAGGCATTTCCACTGAAGTTGGATCAGCCTGAAATTTGATTTTGAGTATCATTTCAAATCCAGACCTCCATGGGATATTATTTTTTTATTTTCATTGATCATTTTTATGTCTTATTCTCAACGCATTCCACTATGCAATGAATAAAGAATTAAAACTGGAACATTTCATTCATTGAGATCCAGGAGTTGTATTTTAGCGCTCTCTTAATTTTTTGGAGCAGTGTACAAACAATGCAGAAGGGTATTCATAGATGGTGGTTCTCACACTTCTGCCCGTGGCATAAATGGTGGCGATGATAGTATTCATAAGGCTTCAAGCCGCCATATTAACAGATTGGCACCCCGAGATCTCGCCGCAGGGGTGCTTATTAGAGTGAGAAATGGTGCACCGTTTCGCATTCATTTAGGCATCGCAACTGCGATCACCGCAACATCTAAGGGGTTAAACAGCAAGGAACAGAGCAGCTGACACCAACCTCCTCCATAATTCTGCTACGTAGAGCCTTCCTGGCATCAGAACGTGTGAGCACGTCCTGTCAGTAAGGGGTTAATACTATATGGCTTTTGGTCATGTGTTCATGACTTATCTGACCAGATTCAAAGAACTGTGAGTATACAGAAGAGGGACATTGGCTGAGGACATGACATCAAGACATTGTGCTGGCTTTGTATATTATATTGGCCCTTGAGGATTCTACAGGGAAAGCCACAAGAAGAGGGGCCACCCTTCTAGAGGGTCATCGCTCTTCTTTTGACAGGATTAAGTGGTAGGGACTTAACCAAGCTAGATCTCGGTGTCCAACCTTTCAATTCTTTTTGGAAGCGGTCTTCAATAGACTTGAATGGATGATCAGATGAAGATTTAAGTACTGTGAGTTTTATAAATGTGTTTATTTTAATTTTCAAATCATTTCACTAATCCTCTTAGTATATCTTATGGTGGCATTGCCCAGTGACTGTTATTTTATATCTAACCATCATGTGGTTGTTAGGGTATGTTCACACGGCGTTTTTGGATATGATTTTGGATCCGAAAATCGCATCCAAAAACGTAGCGTCGATCAGATCCAACAGGTATCCAACATGCAGGTGCGTGTTTGGATGCGTGTTGGCTGCAGCAGGATCGCACCGTATACTTTATTGTAGGGCTCCAGCTACATCTTTCGGACCAAGAATTGACAGGTCAATTCTTGGAACGGATCCGGAAGATGGATCCAACAGACGCAATGTAAATACGCATCGGCGATCACTCGTGTGAACATTGCGAGCAGTGTAAAACACACTGCTCATTGTTAGATGCTTGTTTGGGCCCGTCTAGACAGACCCAAACACGTATCCAAAAGCGTATGTTCACATGGACCCAAATGCCGTGTGAACATACCCTTATTGTTGAGGGGCGGTTCTTTCCATTTTAATATCAGTTAAAATGTATCTTTTAACTGTTTTTTTTAATCTGAGTTGTTTTATATCCCAAGTATACATACTGTAACTTGCTTGGTATAACTTGGTATGTTTAGGGCCACTATGGGCACGTCCCCACTGCACAGGACAAATATGCGTCCTGTTTTGTGGCCGTCTCCACGGCCGTGGAGGAGGGTGGGGGGTGGCTTTTCTCCGCAATGAGTGGAGAAAAGCCCTCCCCCTCCACATTGACATGCACAGATTCTGTCTGGAAACCGGACGGAAGAAGGTGCATGTTCAATGTTTTGCGGCCGGACCGCGGCTGGAAAGACCGCCCGACGGAAAACCTGTGCAGTGGGGACTGCTACATGGGTTTTCCATAGAGCACCATTGTGCTCATTTTCAGGTGATCTGAAAAACCGCAAACTGGCTGAAAAACCGGCCGAAAACCCGTGCCGTGGGGACATGCCATATGGCTCATAAGACAGGATGTTTTGTGTCTTCCAGTAACATGTTCTGAATCGGTCATTGTTCCTCAGTTTTGCGCCAGGTTGTATAGGTCAATGCTATTATAGTAGAGAAGTGTGTTCTTGTGCCTGTCATACGGTTGTGAATCTAGTCCTGACTGCTGATATAATAACCTGGGCTAACAACCTCAGAGAGCTCCGTGATCCTGCTAGTCATTAGAAGCATGGTCCAGGAAGCTGATTTAAAGAGGATTTGACACATCTCCTGTTGTGTTTAAATAAGTAATTGTATGCCCTGTGATACTCTGGGGCATCTTTTCCCAAACTTCTGTGTTGTTTCTCTGTTGCTCCTTCTAGAAATTAATCATCAATATGTCATCTGGGTGTTACCGATTAGGGGAGTTGTTCTGCACAGCCTGACATTGTCCAATAAGTGCTGACAGTCAGTTTGTTCAGGGACACACCCTCTGAAAACTGGGATGGTAACGCCCATCTGACAGATTCAGTCATACGTTTCTAGTAGGAATAAAAGAGGAACCGAACAACACAGAGTTGTAAGTGAAGATGCTCCAGAATAGTTAGTTCAACAGGAACACAAAGATTTACTAAAGTTAGACATGAGGAGAGGTGACAGGTTCTCTTTGAGCTTCGTTCATCAAGGCCAATAACTGAGTGCTAGAACCTACAGTCAGTACTAGGTGTTCTAACCCTTTAAATCTTTTGTTTTCCCAAAGTAACACTAGTAAATAAACCCCATCTTTTTAAAAGGGTTTTTGACACCCAAAGTAAAGACACTTTTATGTGGAAAAGTTTCATGGAAATGAAATTAAATAAACATTTTTCATCATTGTTAAAAATTCTGCACCGTTTTTGTTTTAGCTGCTCCTTTAGTGATCCATTGTTCACAGCTCATCTACAGGGGATACGACCAGGGCTGAGAGCTCCTCAGTCCTGGTCGCACATGTTCAGACATCGCCTCAAATCTCAGGCAGCTATTAAGTGTTCAACCCCAGGTGCTGTCATTCTACTCCCATCCTCTGTCCTCCTTAGCAATTAGTCAAACAGTGCATATAAATAAAAAAGAAACCTCAATGAGGTATGTGCATTGATAAAGAGAAAAAAATTCAAAGGTTTGGTTTCTGCAGGGATTTGAACCTAGGACCCTTGTGCTATGAGGCAAAAACTTTACCTCTGAGCTACATTGAAGCTGCTCACAGCTCTGTACATAAACAGACCTTTCTTTGACTACAGAGAGGAAAGGCCTGGTGATGTCAGCCTGCTGGGTCACATGATATGCAATTCAAACAAATCACACACGCCCCCTTCTGAGCACCACAGACTGGAGGGCAGGAGGTATGAAATGAGATCGTGGCAAAACCCCTTTAAAATGACATAATGAATTTTACAACTTTTCAATGAAATGTGCTAATGCAGGTTTCTTTTATTTATTTTTTTCCTACAACCCAATTTTATTGACATCCGTATGAATGCATACCAGGTGTAAGCAATGGATACATTATTATGTCAATTTTACAAACCTAAGTTACAAATTAAACAACAACAAACCAACCCACCCCCACCCCCTGCCTTCCAAACACACGCGCTGCTACAGTCATACTTGGATCAAAAACGATGGCGAATACTAATGCAGGTTTCTGTGGTAGGTATAGCATTTTTATTGTTGTCCATTTTATTCACATGATTATTTGTGAATGAAGTGAAAATCGTGCATTGTATTTCTGATAACAATGTAACGGTGTGCGCTGTATGGTTAATATATGATCTGTAATAAAGTGCTCAAAATGCAGGACGTGGGTGCTTGCTGACTGACAGATGTGCCCTTCCGTTGGCTAAAACTGTTTCCTGTGATTTAGATGTATTATTTATGAGGCCACACTAATAAAATCGCCTCTTAGTCATATCTTCCTCTTATAATGCATTGTATCCTAAGCCTGGGGTCTTTCATTTTTAATGAGCTGGGCTGAAGACAATGCATCCAACAGTGTATTCTGGGGTTATTCCGGCCGTAGCATTTTACAAATGATAATAAGGCTTGGGGCATCTAAGCAAAGAACTGCCCATAAAATGATTGCATTACTAATATGTTTCGGCAAGTTCATTATGCTAAATGGTTTAGATTGAAGATAACATCCAACAAAGGGACACAAAGTACCTCTGGGCCCCCTCCATGCTTTACCACCCTCTCCCCCTCCAGATGACACCTTACAAAGAAATATTAACTCTTTATAAGCCTCTTCTCTTTGGCTTATGGCATGTATCCATTCTAGCCCTTTGTATGGTGAGTGGACTCCTAGGGGGAGTCTCCGCTGCAAAGAGGTAGCTTTATATTAAATGGAGGTTGCAGCTTGAGAAATACAGTACAGCCAAGAAATTATTCCTGAGATCGTCTAGTCCATAATGAATAATACGATGGAAAGTACAGGTTCAACTTTAATGCTAGGTTCCAACATAAGGATTTAATTAACCCCTTTGGTCTGGTGGCCGCAATGCCCATGTATTAGCAGACACCTCCATCAGAGAGGGTTATTTTTGTGAAAACCAATATTCCTGATTTTATTGAATTTTTTATTTTATTTTTGGCACTACTTTTTTTTATTTCAGCAGACCTATGTAATTAAAATTCACATATAAAATTGCGCCCTTCTCTAGCTGTGATGGTAAAGAAATAAAACTCCTGAATAACAGGGCAGACTAATCACAGTTTACTGTTGGTGCTGTGAGAAATGCTTATGTAGATGTAGTCTGATTACCAATAGTAGGTAATGACATAATTATTGCTCTATTATTCTCTAGACAGGCATAGATAAAAATTAGGCTAGAACGACTGGGAAATGACAAGAGCAATACATGAAAGAATAATGTTGTCTCACTACATTGATTCTTCTTACCTCAGTCCTGTTTTCTTGGTTTCATTTTGAATTCAGGAGCGTGTTTACTGGTTTCTACTAGGCTGCAGTAGAAGCCAGGTCTGTAGCTATAGCAACCAGTGCTGGCAGCCTATCATGAAAGATCAACAGGTCTGTAGCTATAGCGACCTGAGGAGCTGATGCAACCCATACAAGAGGGGATATCTCAGAATAGGTAGGACACTGTTAATGGACATATATTGCAAAGTGACTTGTTTTTACACGATCATTAACATAAAAAGCAATCCTTGTAGTGAGACAACCCCTTTAATGTTTTTTTCTGCACTGGGGGACTTCCAGCTTTCCTCACACTTATCCGTTCTTGCTGATAAACCTTACACCTCTAAGGCCTGGAAGAGAACCATCAAGCGATCTTCACTGCCCTGCTATCCGAACTCGCAGATAGGATGTCAGAGCTACAAACGGGGAAGTCGTATACATAGGGGAACTTTAAAATATTACACATTATAAAAAAACAAAACATTTTTTATTTTTAAATACATGAAATAATCTCCTATTGTTTGTTAGTCTGTGAAAAAAGTAGTAGAATGGCTACCAAGTAGTAGTATGTTTTTTCTGCAGGGGAAATGTCTGACTGCACGTGGCATCCCCCAGAATAATCTTCTAGTACTGGCAATCTGTCAGTGATGGTTTCTGATGAGACCAGAAAATACACTAACAAATTATATGGGGAAGTGTTGGGATTTCTTCTTTAATCTCCATCTTTCCTTTGCTGTATTCTACTTCCAATTGCAATAAATACTGAAAAATATATAAATAAATCTTCTCTGCATTCCAGGATCTTATAGGCCATTTATATACTTAAATATATAAATTACATTCTCCCCTCGAAAATCTCTTCACAAAACTAAATAAATTCATTCTACTAACCTCCCTCATAAATAAGATGCCCTTCCCTTATCAGTTTTTCTCGTCTTGACTCTCTCTAGCTCAATTACATCATTTCCATAAACTGGAGCCCAGAACTGAACAGCATATTCCAGGTGAGGTTGCATCAATGCATTATATAGCGGTAATATTACATCTGTTCCAAGTCTTGCATTGCGCATCCTGTAATGTTGTCAGATGATGCTCAATCCTTCTCAACAACATTCCCCCATTTTTCTCCCCTAGGACATATTGGTTCTTAGATTATTTCTCCCCAATGCAAAATTTTAAATTTAAACCACTTTAAAACCCATTTCCCAAGTGGATGCAAAAGCACTCAGTGTGTCCATCTGCTTGCATTTTACGAACATCTTCCTAAGCACACCCTGCATAGTTGGGTCATCTGCAAAATAAAACTTGCTGATAATCCCCTTCCTATATAAATAAAAAATTGAATAAAAGGGACCCAGCGGCCTTTGGGGGTACACTGCTTATAACCGGGGAACATTTGGAGTAAGAATAATACCACCATTCTGTTTCTGCAACCAATATTACTACAACAGTTGGGAAGGTGGGGATGGTGATGAACAGTCCCTGCCTTCCCCTTTTAAACAGCTGACAGATGTGCACTTTAACTCTGCATCCCCTTTTAAAAATGGCGTACGTGTTAATACGACCCCAAAACCCATTTTCTGGAAAAAATGTCCCTGTCCCACAATAAAGGTTGAGCTAACTGGTCTATAATTACCTGGCTAAAACCTAAAACCCTTCTTAAATAATAACATTTTGAACCCCTTAAATTCCAGTTCAATACAAGATTACTTTTCCCCTTTGCAGCTCATTAAACAATGCTTATTATGCGATTGACTGCAAGGGCTCTTTAATAAATTGTCCCACAGATGAAGTGCACATGTCTATCCTTCTAACTGAATGAAGGGGGGTATGCCTGTAGTCTTTTTGTCATCAATTTTCCCAATGTCATTGTGCCCCTGCATACGAGTACATGTGCAATGGACTCTAAAACATAATTATTCACTTTTTCTATTCGCTGTGTGTGTGTCTGACATGAATTCTATTATCTGGGAATTGTCAGGGTTGCTGAATCGGGGTGTAAGCACGGCAGACAGCATGCAAAATAGACGGGTAAATTTTTTTTTAAAAGGAGTTTTTCAAATTTTTACAAAGCGGACCAGAATACAAGTGTCAAAAATATAGTCTTTTTCAGCAGATGGGATGGTTCAGTGTGACAAGTGGGTCAAGATATTAAAGTAGCAGGCACAGTGAAAAACCACATATGACTTTGTTAAAATGCATTTACCCTTGCACATCTATTTTATGGGGCATATGAGTGGTGGGGGGGGAAGTATTTTGCGGGTACCCATAAAGGCTGAGAGTCAGGAGCACTCCACCCTTGTAGGCATCCATTTTAACTAATTATTTCAATCGGTGCTCTACACAATTTAGCCATACCATTTAAAACCATAATATAGTGTAGGTCCCCTCATGCAACAAACACCGCTCTGGCCCACTAAGCCATGGACTCCAAGGGATTTTTAAAGGGAATGTATCATCAAAAAATGACTTATTGTTTAACTCACATTTTTATGTTAAACACATTTTTTGGGGAATTTTTGGTTATTTTTTTTAAATTTTCCATTTCCTTTCAATATTTTTTTGATTCTTAATTGCATTTTTCACTTTGGCCACTAACCCTAAAAAGTCTGCACTTTCCCGTTTTTGTAGAGAAGATTTTTAGCTGTGCTCATTAAAACAAAAAGCAGGGGAAATGAAAGAGACACCAAAGTATACAGAAACACAGGGGTCCACCATCCAAGAGGAGAATCAAGTTCACCCCTCTCCTCCCCCGCACAGTGATTTCTTCTCAGGGCACACAAACATCCTAGAAAAAAATCCCTATGGAAGTCAATGGGAATGAGTCAGCTTAAAGGGAATGTTCATCAAAAAATGACTTTTTTTTAACTCACATTTTTATGTTTAAAAACATTTTTTGGGAATTTTTGGTTATTTTTTTTTTAAATTTCCATACACTTTCATAATTTTTTTTTTTAATAATTCTTAAGTCTCAGGTTTCCTTGACCATTAAGCCTAATAACATCTGACACTTCCTTTCTTTTAGAGATTTTTCAGCAGTGGTCATTATCAGTAAACAGGGTCAAAATGAAAGGGGAAAACCCCTTTGTGTAAATAACACAGAATCACCAGTCACAAAAGGGGATGTCACAGTCCCCCTCTTCCCCGCAAGGGATTTCTTCCAGGGCACACAGCAGATAAAAACTTTCTATCAAGTCATGGACGAAACTGTCTTAAAATCCTATGTGCTGAAACTGTTTAAAGTATCTCTCTGACTGCTGTTAAAGCGTGCAAGCAAAAAATGTCTTCCCCCAATCTATATAGACGGCCGAATAAGGGAAAACTACAATCGGAAATAAAAAAAGACTGAAGGAAAAGAATATGGATCAAAAATTGTTTTTAATAAGTAAAAAAAAAAATTGGCAATAGATTCCCTTTAAGGCTCCTATGTGAATGAAGCTGCTGTAAAGTATCTCTCTGACTGCTGTTAAAGCAGTGCAAGAAAGAATGTCTTCCCCACGATCATGTATAAATGGCCGAAATTGAGAAATCTACAATCAGAAAATAAAAACTGTTGAGAGGAAAAGAATATGGATCAGGGTCTTGATTTAATAAGTAAAAAAAAATTTGGCGACAGATTCCCTTTAAAGGTGTCCTATTGTATCAGACATTAAGATGTTCGCAGCAGATCTTTTACGCCCTGTAAGTTGTGAGGTGCAGCCCAGGGCCGTTTCTAGGCTAGATCGCACTCTGGTCGTTCCTCTTGAGACCATATTTCATAGACCGTCAGCCCTACATACTGGGAACACCATCTCCCCATCAAAAATTGGTAGAATGTCCTAGCCTAAAGGGCAGCAGTAATGTGCAAAGGTTTAAATAAAATGTGTCAGAGGAAGCAGTGGCCACTGCTGACAAAGCTGAGATGAGCTTAGTCTAAATGCATAAAATGGTGGTTAGATGCTGTATAAATAGGAATTTTATGATTGCTTGTAACACTTGGAACCAATTATTTGCTCCATTTTTTTCATAAATGCGTCCTTTTTGCTTGAGCATTTAATTAGAATACTATCCGAATTCTAGCAGTGTCTGGCTATAACGAGCATATTAGGATCTGTGATGAAACCTGTTGGATGTCAGATCACCACCTGCACCCAGGATCAGTTTAACCGGCCCCATATCTGTAGACCACACCTTCAAGCACCTTTAACCTCTGAAAGTGTTTGGATTCCTGTACCTGCAAAGAATCTATTAAAAGCTTGCCAGCTTTTCCATAATGAAAGGAATTTCCCATCCCCCTCAAGTAAAAAAAAAAACTGGAGCGCCCAGGGCTGGGTCCACACCCAGGTGGAAGAGGCAGCTACCCTAGGTGAGCACATTGCTGTCTAGCACCTGGCCGCCTTTCAGCACTGCTTTAATTTATGATCATATTGGTATCCTGTCACGTATGTGACCCCTCTACATGGGGACAACCTTTTCCAAGCCTTAAACAATGATTTCTTATTTTCACCTGTGAAGGGCTCTACCCCCTTATACAGAGCTGTGACTTTAATATATTTCCCATATTCTGTTCCCTTTCATCATTACTACATTGTTTTATCCCCTATATTAACTGATGTTTCTATGACTCTTTGGTTTATGTCTTCCCAACTCGCATGCCTCGTCTGTTTTTATCACCAGTACAAGTTTCACATGGCTGTGTTTTAGCAGCTGCAACACCTGGACTCCGCCGATCAGCATGTTATGGCATATCCTATAATATTATAAGATGAGAATACTTATTGCTAAATGAAAAAACAAATTCCAGCTCGCAACTCATTTATATCTCATCGTCCATCAAATTGCACAGCCTCTCAATGCACAAACAAAGCAAATCCTCAAGTATTAGAAAACCAGCAACCTCTAAAGATCCGGTGCAGCATAACAACTTTTATGTATTAATCCAATCTATTCAAAAATAATGTTATAGGTAGAGTCATGGCCATGGCAAAGAATGGACAAAAAATAGTTACGTTTCAGATGAATCCACAGTTCTTACTCATAGTGTATAAGCTATGCACCATGGTTAAAGGGGTTGTCTCACTACAAGGATTGCTTTTTATGTTAGAGATCTTGCAAAAACAAGTCGCTTTGCAATATATGTCCATTAACAGTATCCTACCTATTCCTAGATATCCCCTCTTGTATGGGCTGCATCAGCTCCTCAGGTCGCTGTAGCTACAGACCTGTTTGGTCTATCCTGATAGACTGCAAGCACTGTTTGCTATAGCTACAGACCTGGCTTATACTGCAGCCTAGTAGAAGCCAGTAAACACGCCCCTAAGTTGAAAATGAAATCAAGAAAACAGGACTGATGTAAGAAGAATCAATATAGTGATACAACCCCTTTAAAGACACGTAAACGGCAGCTTGCCTATTTTTGTCTATTCTTTTTCCTGGCCATGGACATATTCCCTGGACATGGTTTTTACATATGTTGGATTATTGAATCAGTATTTTTATGATGCATTTGATCTTTTATGTTCCACAGAGCTTCAGAAACTGTTGCCTCTGGCTTCTACAATTTGCTTGGTATTATTGTAAAATGAGAATATGCCTTTTAAGTGAATGTAGGTCACAACTGGGATCCACAGGGACCTTTGTTTTGATCACTAGAACCACAAAGGATCCGGGCTTTGTAAATGTGATTTGGACAATAAAATGCAGCTGTATAAAACCACCTAGACCTGTATTAATCTATAGATGGGAAGTTTCTTGTCCTTTTAAAATAAGATTTCTGGTAGTGTTGCGCTTAGAGGGGTTGTCTCACTACAAGGATTGCTTTTTATGTTAAAGATCTTGCAAAAGCAAGTCACTTTGTAATATGTGTCCATTAACAATATCCTACCTATTCTGAGATATCCCTTCTTGTATGGGCTGCATCAGCTCCTCAGGTTGCTATAGCTACAGACCTGTTTGATCTATCCTGATAAGCTGCCAGCACTAGTTGCTATAGCTACAGACCTGGCTTCTACTGCAGCCTAGAAGAAGTCAGTAAACATGCCCCTGAATTCAAAGTGAAACCAAGAAAACAGGACTGAGGTAAGATGAATCAATGTAGTGAGACAACCTCTTTAAAGGAGTGTTTCCACCATAGATTTTGATGGCATATCGATAGGATATGCCATTAAAGTCTGATAGATGCAGATTCTGACTTTGTGTTCCACATCGGTCTTGAGAACAGGTCCGTGAAAGTGTTGGCTCCAAATGGTGAACCGGTCGCTGTTGTGCACGACTCACAATTTTGTTCAAAGGGAGTTCCAAGTACAACCAAGCACCAGACTTCTATAGAACAGAAAGGTAAATCGTGCTCAAGCGCGACCAAGTCTCCATTACGAGTCAACACTATTGGGGGTCATTTCCGAGATAGGTGCCACCTCTGGGACCTGCACCTATCACACTTTGATGGCCTATCCTATCGATAAGCCATCAAAGTATATGACGGGAACACCCATTTATGTTTTGGGTCAGGACAGTTTGGTCCAACCCGATTTTTGCTGGTGTTCTCAGGCATACAGTGGGCAGCCTGCCAGTCAGACGGGTAAAGTGTATCATTCAATGAATCACCATTACAAAAGTAATTTCCGGTATATTCCTAAAAATCTAGTCCAACCTATATGCAAAGAAATCTCTTTTTTTCTGGCCTCCAGAGAGAGGTTTAGAGGAGGCAAGGAGAATTTAGTAACTAATCTTGAAGGAATGTTTTCAAGATGTTCTGCACAGTATTGACAATGCTAACATATTTAATTTCATTGTTTTAAATTTAATTTTGTATGTTCGGCAAATAGTCTTAATCTGACTTCTTCTCTATTGATCCTCTATGGCCGCGGTACATATCGAGGGATTGTTTTTCACAGAATCATGATGGCTACCATGAATGAAGTCTAAAACCTGATGTTTATTTCTACATTTACCATTAAATGGCCCTTTTCCTTATATCTACACAACAGCTGGTGTCTGGTAGATCAGTGCAGTACCGTGTAGTGCGACTTCATGCTGCTATGAGCTAACACAAGGACTGTAACCTAAGTAAACACAGGTAACAAATAAGACATTTGAAGAGTTTTACCAAACCCAGCGGACTGCCCGATCCTGCTGTGCTACCAGACACATCCTGTAATTTTCCAGCCTTATTTACAGACACTCAAGTCATTTGCTGTGAAAGAGGCTGATGTGCCTAATAATATAATAGCATCAGATCTTTCAGTCGATGGATCACTCATTTTGATCGTTTAAAATAATTTCTCCTAATTTATTTGAGAAAAAGAAAAGATTTTAAAGTTTTGCTATCAGCATTGCCTGTTGTGTCTGTGTAGCTTTATCCTGAAAAAAACTGCCGATTTTACCCCTTCTTAAATTGTTTAATAACCCCACCATAAAAACCCTCTTGTGGGGGGGTCCCTTAGTCTCACCACTCTTACAGTAAAGAATCTTTGTCTTTGATGATGGTAAAATTCTTTTCTGCAGTGGGGGATGCCCCTTGTCAGGTTTAGGCCTGTTCACACGGCTTATTCTGCCGGGTTGGCCCGAGGCGCCCGGATTTGCGCTTCAGTCGGGCCCCAATCCGGGGCACAATTACGGAATCACTGCCTCATAGAGAACAGGGTTTCCCGTCGTCCTCCCCGCTGGGCAAATCCCCGGGGGGGGAGAAAGTGACATGCACTTTATTTACGGCGGGGGACGGCCGTAAACAATGCATTTTGGGGGCGGGGCGGCCCCCGCCCCCCCCCCCCGCCGCGCTCGGGCCCCCGCCCCCGCCCCCCTATTCACGGTGGATTTGTGCGCTCAATACGGGGGCACAAAACCGCGGGAAAAAAGCCGTGTGAACACGGCTTACAAGCCAAAGTAAAAAAGATCTTCTACTGTTTCCCTTTGCATATTTTTTTACAAGGTTTAAAAAAACCCCTAACCCCTCTGTTTTTCCCAAACTGAAACCCCACTGTAATACCCCGTTTTCCCCCCAAAATAAACCTAGTCATTTTTTTTGGGTGCTTATGCATGTTTGTGATAAAAAATACAGTATATTAATACAGTTGACTTTTTGTTCAAAAAAAAATGAATTCTTGTTCTGGGAAAAAAAAGCTCCCCCCAAAAAAAGTCTTTTTGCGCTTTTGGAAAAAAAATTTAAAATAAACCGCTTATTTTCGGGAAAAAAAGGGGAGTCTTGGGCCACAACCCCCATTTCCCCAATCAAATTTTGCCGCCTTCCTCAGATCTGCCCAACCACTATTTGTTCTTCTTATACAGCAGCACTCAAAACTGTACACAATGGGGCACATTTTAATATGGACATTATAATTTGTGTCAAAATACTGGCAAACGTGCTTTACGGCACATTTGTGTTTCTGACAGTTTGTAGACACTTCTGTGCCGTGGCCTAAGCAAGGGTCATGGCTTGGAGAAAAGAAACCTGGCTTTACAGAGGAAAGAGTGTGGTTTGGCTAGCGACGACATGCACCCAGATTTTTTTTCACAATTCGTGGCATAAACGAAGCCAACTAGAAGAAGGTGTACATTTAGACTAGACAGTCCAAACATGCGCCGCATCTATCAACACTAAGATAAATATGACGCATTTATGGAGTGTCTTACTTATGTTTTCATTGTCCAAGTACAGTAATAGACCATATTAATAAGGGTATGTTCACATGGTGTTGACTCCGTGTTGGATCCGTTTTTAGATGTGTGTTTGGATCTGTGTTTCAGACCCTAAACGGACCTAAACATGCATCTAGCAATGTGCAGTGTGATTTGCATTGCTTTCAATGTAGAACATGCATCGGCGTTCAGACGAGTGATCGCCAAAACATGTTTACATGCGTTTTTCGGATCCGTTGAAAGAATTGTCCTATCAATTCTTGATCCAAAAGACGCAGCAGGCACCCTGTTTAGAACTATAGAGTGCATTCCTGCTGCAGCCAAAGTGCATCCAAACACACAACTGAGTTTTGAGTGCGATTTACGCAGCGCTTTTGGATGGATTTTTCGGATCCAAAAACGGAACCAACACGCTGTATGAACATCCCCTAAAACTGCCCCATTATTCCATATGTAGCCTCACCAGTGATTTCTTTAGAGACAACATTTATATAAATAGTGTCCGTTAGTATATGAAGTCGTATACCTATATGCCTTTGGTCTAAAAATTAAGCCCCTCCACGGCTTTTTTTGACTTGTAGTAGACAATTATATAGACCAATTAACCTTTAAGTTTCTTTTTTATTAATACAAAAAATGTGCTCAATCTTCATGCTAATTCCAGAGACTTTAAAAAAAAATAGAAAAATGGCAAAGGTATACGTAGATTTCTTAGTAGATCAGTGCATAACCTCCTATCGGCATGCATGCATTCTTAGCGAGATAGCAGGGGGAAGCTGAACACCGGGCGTGAGGCACAGCTGCGACGTTTCGAAGGAATTACCTTCTTTATCAAGCATGGAATTATTGTGTGAAGATTGAGCACATTTTTTGGATTAATAGAAAAAAGAACTTAAAAATTAATTGGTCTATGTAATTCTTTAGAGACAAAACTATGTTCTCCTATGGTATCCTAACAAAATGCTATAACGATGTCACAGACTACAAATGAGCTCTGTATAATTGTATTCTCAGCTGATGTTAGTAAGAAATAGCAAACCGAAGATGTTTGTAGTCTGTTTCTATATAGACACATAAGAGCAAAGCCACACGGCACTGACTAAATACCGGTCGGATTCCAATTAATGAACGTTTAGTGGGGCGGTTTTTGTACGTGGTTTGCGGATTCGGCCGTTCCCCTAAACCAAGCATCCTCAAACTGCGGCCCTCCAGCCGTTGGGAAACTACAACTCCCATCATGCATTTATATCATCTATAACGGTGGGAATGATGGGAGTTGTAGTTTCCCAACGGCTGGAGGGCCGCAGTTTGAGGATGCCTGCCCTAAACATTGAACAGTACAAGTTCCGCTCTAAAACTGGGCAGAAGAATGAAGTACCATGATTTTTCATTTTGCTATCGGGCCAAAGTGAGGTTACAATGGGTGCGGGAGGTTTTTCAATGAAAATAACAAAAGACCACCAGGAAAGTAACATATAGGCAAAAGTTCATCAAATGCAACATCAGGAAGATTAAAATTTTCAAAAAGGTTAAAAAGTCACAACTCTACTGTACATTCGAAGTTCGGTTTTTTTTTTGTTTTTTTTTTACTGTTTTCGGATTTGAAGTCCGGCCATCAGAAAATCCAAGCTATTTAGACTTCAGATTTTCTTTTGAAGCCTGTGGTGATGGTTGACAGTCAGTCTTCAAAACCTACTGAAAACCATGCCGTGTAGATGGGCCCCAAGTCTGCCTAGGAGGTGTAGACCCGAACTGTTCGGATTTCTTTATTTCTGATAAAGACTTTATTATAAAAGATTCATGCATTGTACATACTGCTTTGCAAATCAAATTCATTCTCTGTAATCTGATTAGGATTGTGACATGCGTTAGTGTCCCTCCTAATCTAATATGTAATAACATTCTTTCCTTATTATCTGGCTGTAAAATAGAGACAAATAGAACACAAACATTGCTCCATAGGGGACCTGGGGTCCTGAGTTCTCATTATAATCTATAGCTCAATCTTACTTTTCTTTTTTGGCAAATGAATACTCCTCACAGGAAACAATACTTCCTCTTATCATAGATGAGCATACACACAGTCACACAATCGTTGGTCTTCATATCCTTGAAGTTCACAGCTAGCAGTGTGTACCTTACTAGTTCCTTCCTGTTTGGCATCTTGGGAAGTTAGGAACGTTCTTGAATTCCCAGTGTTTTCCAGTGTCAGCTAAAAGGTAAACCACATGATTACAGCTGGGAAGCGCTGAAGAAATTGTTTCCTATAAGGAAACCTGCATGATAGATAGAGGCAGCTTCACGCAAAACAAAGCTCTGGTCGCTCTTTGAATAGTACTCTCTTCTGATGCAACTGGAAAATTGATGTACATGACCATTTATATAAGCAGTCTGCCACCATAGAATATAATGTAAAAAAGGACCAAATACATTTTTGGAAAAACTAGCTTATCACCTGTTCACATGCACTTCATTGAATATAGAAAGGCCTTTGACTGTCTACATTATAAAAAAAACCTTCTGATCCAGCGTGAGGAGCATGGGGATACCAGAACTATTGATGGTTCTAATGTGCAATTTATACATTAATCAAGAGGCTGCAGTAAGGCTAGAAGGAGAAAATTAGTGGTTTGCAATTGGTATAACAGGGCTGCATACTTTTCCATTCTCCAGATCTATATCTAGATTTGCAGATCTATTCTATCTATATCTATTCTATCTATATGCAAAAGAAGTCATCAGAGAGGCAAGACTGTACAATAAAAACTAAGGTGTGAGAAGAAGTGGAAGGATTATCAACAACATTCGTTATGTGGATAACACAACATTGCCGGCCAAATGCCAAGAGGATTTGTAGTACCGGCTTATGAAGATAAAAGAATATAGTCAGAAATTTGGATTGTACCTCGACAAGAAGACAAAGATCATGACCATTAGTAAAATGTCTTATTTAAGTCTTGGTAGAGAAGAAATAGATGTGGTAGAGGCTTCATTCTACTTGGATCAATAATAAAGTCCAAAAGGACAAGTAGACAGGAGACGCAATGACATTGTTTTTGGGAGAACAGCCATGAAGGACTTGGACCGAATCTTCAAATGAGATCTGTGTTTACCAATAAAGACACAACTTGTGCCAGCTATGGTATTTTCTCTAATTTCATATGGTTGACCAGTAAAAAAAAAAATGAGACCAGAAGAAAATTGATTGCTTTGAATGATGGAAAAGAGTTCTACACGTGCCATGGATGGCTAGAAAAACAAACCAATCTGGACCGGAAGATTAAAGGGGTTTTATCGTTACAAAGATCATGTCTCAGATTATGGGGACAGTAAAAATAAGCACTTTTGTAATTGGGTTGCATTACCTCTGTCACTTGGTTTAGCAGATATAAGCTTCTCTGTAAAACTGTCTTTTATTTCTGCTGTTGCTGGGTCAGAACGCCCCTGGGACGATTCTGGCACCCTAGACACGCCCCCTGCACTGTGATTGGCTGGCTGACATTTCATTCAGCCTGTTGGGATACGCCCCTAGACAGGAAACGCCCTGGCCACGCCCACTGCGCTGTGATTGGCTGCTTGCACACTCTGAGTTTACTCCCCTCTGAGCTGTTAAAATCGATAGTGAAACCAAAGTCTGCTGGCTCTATACTCATCTCCCAGCTTTAGGGTCAATGTTCTGGGCAATTACTGCCTGTTTAAGGGGCTTTTGCCAAGAGGTTGATTCACCTCCTCACAGATCCAGTCCTTAAGCTGCTACTTGGAAAAGAAGGCGTTCTGTTCCTCAGATCGAATGCAAGCCCCGCCTCCTTATGACGTCATCACCTATATTGTATAACATAAGGATTCAACATTGTGTCTGCATGAGCTGCTTGTTTAGAGTAGTGCTTAGGTGATCAGCCCTACAAGACAGAGGTTGGGAGTTCAAGTCCCATCAGTAGTGTTTTGTTTTTATTTATTTAAAATTTATACACATATGTAAAGATATGAAAATATCTGTGTGAACATCTATAATTTTATTCATATACACACACAAAGCTCCCCTATATCGTGTCCCATCCTTGCAGTCACACCAAGCACTTCCAACATACGTGATACAATGCATATATTCTGGGGGATGAGAAATGATATAGGGGAGCCCTGTATGTGTATATATATCATTATAGAGATTAACATATATATATTTTAGGGGTCTCTACATATGTGTAGAATTTAGGGGGAAAAAAAATATACCCTGTGAGGGACTAGAACTCCAAACCCCTTCGTTGTAAAAACAATAAGTCTATCACTGCTCTACCCGCTGCACCACCAGCCCAAGCAGGTTACAAGATGAGCAGGGCCTTCTCTGAAAGCTGATTTGCTTCTCCACATGTCACTGACAGGAAGCAGAGATCTTAACAGCTGCTGGCTTTCATTGTGTGTAACTAAGATATATGACAGGGGCTTGCTGGAGTTTGAGCCTCAAGGGTGCAGACATAAGCAGGCAGGAGGCTTACAGAGCTGTTTATCCACGACAACCTTCTGCTCCCCTGCTTTAACAAAATGATGTCACAGTTCTTCAGTGAGGGGAGAACGCCTCTGGGAGGAGAGACACGCGTGCTGACAGGAGAGACACGCCCCTGTATTTCAAACTCAATCTGAGAAAATTAGCTGGACAGCACGAGCAGCTCAAACGACAACACCCCTTTAAACCTGAAATTACTTTGGAGGCCCAGATGACAAGACTAAGGGCATGTCCCCACGGCACACAGCAAATGTCAAATTTGCAAAAGTTGCCACTGGAGATGATCTTATTTGAGTTTGATATAAACTTAAGATTAAGTTGACAATCCAGTACCTGCCTAAAAAAAAAATCCAACATGGTGATTATTCTTTAACCCTTCAATTTATGGAGAAAATTAAGATGATCTGGTTGCCAGCAGTTGGGAAACAACTGTCCAGTACAGGTTTTTTATTCAGCTGCAGTGGCATATTACATTTTTTTATGAACTGGAGAACTCCTTTAATGGCATTTATTAAACACTGGAATAACTATAACATTCACATCTCGTTTTTGGCTCCTGTTCATGCTATCACCCTCCTAATACAGGCTTTCCCCGACTTAAACCGTTCCGACTTGCATCTGTCCCCTAGTTACAAACAGAGACTTTTGGTGCATGCTGGCACTTGTAATGCCATGTTCCAAAGCAGATAGTAGCTGTGGAACGACAAGTTCCAGCATGCCACAGCAGAACATGAGGTGAAATCTTCTTAACAAGGGCACAGACGGCAAAACCAATGTAAAAACCCTCTCCTGCACTATCCGAAACTAAAAAAGAAACCATTTTTGCTGGAATTACATTTAATAAATATACCTGTTCCAACTTACATACAAATTCAACTTAAGAACAAACCTACAGTCCCTATCCTGTTCGTAACCCGGGTACTGTCTGTATACGAATAAATCTAACTGATTTGAAATTGGCGCACAAAATGTATCAATGTTTCAGCCATGACTAAGAAGACTTGGTACCTTTATGATGTACATTGTACATTTTACTTTTTTAACATTATGTGCTGAGTTTTGCTAACTCGTATGGAGCAGGGATTAGTAGGCACGAAAAAAGTAATTTAGCTGTGCCAGCTGTCTCTAACCGGAGTCCTTCCAGTTTATATCTATACTAGCAATTAATATAAATGTAGTTCTATTATATTTACGCTATATGTGAACTTTTTTTATGTTCCAAGAAGAAAACCAAGTGTCGGTTTGCTAATCCTACATCAGTGCTGTAAATGTATTGAATAGAAGTGAAGGTGCAGAGTACATCCACGTGTTCCCACTTGCCTCCATATGCTCTACATAACCATTGTTTACAGTGATCATGGCCTGTAGCGCAGCTCCTCCAAGTGGCCTGAAAAACCAGGTCACAAGCTAATAGCTGTCACCTAACACCGCTGAGCATTATCCGCAGTGCTCCAGCATCAGAGACAGATAATTCCCAGGGCTCTGAGGTTTGCAGGCCAGGATGCATTAAGTAATGCATTGATTGAAAAGCACTTTGCTCTAGGGCATCCGGTGTATGTCCTTGCTGGACATAGACTATATGGCTTTTTCTATGAACATTTTAGTATTTGGAGAACAGTGAGGCGGGCAGAGAATCCACACATGTCCTCTGCAAGCGCCTGACGGTTAGAGCACAGATGGTGTGCACCAAACAATATTGGCCGGTAATCTGTTGGTGCCCTAGAAGATTAAGAAGGTCCTGGTTTTGCATGCGAGATCTGCTGATATTTTTACTAAATTAAATGTCTGCAGTGTTTTTCCCTGAACCATTGCTCCAGATTGGCTGAAGAATACACAGAGAAGATGCAGCCTGACATTGCATGGCAGAAGTAAAAGAGAAACTTTTTCTTTTTTCTTGCACTGTCAGGAATGCCAAGACAATTGATGCAGATTTGTCACCTTTTCACCAACTAAGCCAAGCCCTGTCTAGTCAGACAGCTCTTACAGGAAAGTAACTGATTAATCGCTCGGTGCTGCAGTCATGTGAGCTGGGATGGATCTTCAGTAAAAACACACAAAGCATTGTGGCCTTGTTCAATAGAGAAAAAAATCTATTTCCGTAGCAGCAAAAGAGAACGGACTTGCTGGAGGACTTTTGAAGGAAAGGGTTATTTTCTATACGCGAAGACAATGATCCACTATGACAGTCCGCTCTAATGGATTCCAAGGATTTTGACCTCCAAGATGACTACAAGTCCCCTTTCAATTTTGACTCTGGCGTCAATAGGAATTATCTTTTTCTTTCACCTCGGCTAAGTAACACTCCTCCGGATTCACCAACTCGTTTTGGCACGGGTAACCTATGCTTCTTTCATTTTGATGCCTATAAAGCTGCCAAGAGTTATGTCTGGTTGTGTATATGGCATCTTACCCATATAGTTATGGCCAGTGACCTCTACAAAGTGACATAATTTCTGTGAGATCACCTCTATATTTGATGAGGATCTATGTTTTATGTAGATAAATTCAGTCTACTCTTATATGTAATTTCTGACTTAACATAGGATGACTATAGTATTCTTCAATGGGATGACATCCAAAACCATGTCCGCCCCCGTAATTACTACTTGATCTAAGAGGTCACTAATAACCACCAGATAAATTTGCATTTCTAAATAGTATTGATGTATTTTTATGGTTTTACGCTCCATAGTTTAGGGTTAGGCATTCTTTAAGCTCTAGATATAGAATTCCTAATCAAGATATACAGAATAGCTCATACAAATATTTGAGGTTGATTTATAATTTGGATAATTGCATCACACTGTTGGGATTCTCGTATTGGCCATACGTACTGGACAGACCATTGAACTACCTTTGCTTAGACCACTGTGTTTTTGGTTTCTGTTTTTTTAGTACATCCAATAATCTGCTCCCTTAGACAGAGAAGGCCAACACTTAAGGTGGCAAATTAACTGCACATATAAAAGTACATATTTTAAAGTTTCAGCAGATTAATTCCTGCAGAAGACTTTTTTTTTAGATGCACATAATAGGTCCTGTTAAAAAAAACAAAGAACAAAGATGTCCTTGACCTTTGTTCTCCTGACCTTTTCAGTACATATTGTATGTTGGGCTCCAAGAGAGGTAACGTTTTAGTGTTAGGGCTCACCTGTATTGGGGTCCCCTTGACCAAATCGGGAGGTGAGCTTAAGCACTTTTGATGAAAATTGTGAACTAAGAACCCCAAATTTTCATATATCCTTAGCAGTAATGCATTAAAAAAAAAATCCTATATGCCTTTGATGTTTTCTTAGTGTGCTGCTGGCATTTGGAATACATGTATGTTATTGCCTTGCCAGTGTGCACCTATGCCTATTTTTTTCAAAAAATGTTTTTGGATGTGCAGAGCCAAATGTCTTTTTGGGGTCTGTTTTATGCACAGATTTGATTACTGTTTTTTTTTTATTAGATTTGATATATTGATAAGTTGTATCTCCACCATTCATATCTGGAATGCTTTATGAGATATGCCAAGTACCAGGCATGGGTTAATCCTTAGCTCTCTGATTAGTCTCTTCTAAAGATGGGTTCACACAATGCAGTAATGTTGAGTTCAGATCACATTCTTATCCTTGGTTTTAGGAAATTGTGGCACAACAGCAGCATTTTTGCAAAACCACCATCTAATGGTAATGCTTGAGCCCAGCCCTAGATTATTAATTTAAACATTGCTACCAGGTGAAATAGTTTTTGGGTCACTGGATTGGCATTTCTTAACTAGGTTCTCCTTAATTATAACATGGTTGGTCAATGATTAGCACAGAAAACCTCTTCGAGGGATGACTTTGTGCTGGTTAGTCAGTCAACAAAATGGCTACATTTACAAACTCTGACCGTACTAGCTGGTGCCATTTATTGCTCCTTCTTAAATATAGAAAGTTACGTATATAAATTAGTCTAAACTTCATAGAACACTCTGTAAATATTTAATAGTCTCACACATAATTTTGAAATTTCAAAAATATTCACAAGAAATGTCTGGGGTTGGCTCCAGGAATTCATTATACCACTGCAGCCTCTGGTGATTGAATTTTTCTGTATAATTCATGACTTTCGGCACAAGACAGTAATCATGTTTATGTGTTCAGCTGCCATTTGTTTATGGCTGGATAGACGGTGGCTGGCAGTATTGAACGGTTTAATAGGGTCTTGTGTTCTTATGTTTAGGTAGTAGGGTGTAGATCTAGTTTGGTACTTTTTTTTACAATGTCATTTTTTTGTTCTGCTGTACTAATAAAATACAGTCTTGCTTCTGGATTTTGCAGCTGATAGGTTGTAAATTATTAGGGATTTAGTGTGATTTTCCCATTATGGAAAGAGTATATGGCTTTTATGACAATATCATTTTTATTTTATTTTTTGCCTTTTTTGCTTTGCTAGTATTTATTTGTAGTGCACTATTATATTCCGAAGCACTGTATAGAGATTGCGGGGCTTATGATCTATATTCTAGATCAATCGAACAGCATGTTCGTATGAGGAAAACCAAAGTACCCGGAGAAAATCCACGCAAACATGGGAAGAACGTACAAACTCCTTGCAGATGTCCTTGGTGGTATTTGAACCTAGGACCCCAGTGCTGCAAGGCAACGGTGCCAACCACTGAGCCAACGCGCCACTTAAAAGGGGTTGTCTCATCTCAAAGTTTCATAGGATGCATGACTGAAATAATGCTGCTTTGCTCTGTCACTTCCTGGTCAAGCTGTCTGTAATTAGCATATGAGCTCAGTGTATTCATACTTCTCTATTATGTTTATCAGTCTACATTAAATAAATTACCTTCTACCAGGACAAGAGAAGCTGCTGAGCTAATGTAAACAGTAGCGTAATTAGTGTCTTTTGTCTGAAAGATCAGATAACACACAAGCTCTCACTGCTGGCCACTACCTGTGTGATGACCTCACTCCCTGCTATCAGATAGAACAAACAGCAGGGGGGGAGAATGAGTACACAGGTCGGTCACTTTGGGAACTAGTAAGCTCTCAGAAGGTGATAAAATCATTTGTAGCTCCTTAACAAAAAAAGATGAACAAAGCAATATATTTGGAAAACGTCTTCATTAAGTGTTCCCTACATTTTGAAAGCTATTCTTTTTAGTGAGACAACCCCTTTTAACATATTTATAAATGTGTGTAAAATGATATCTGATTGGTGGGGACAACAAAGAGTACACTATACAGTAAAACCTCTTTGAGAAGACCACCCACCCTTGACCACTTTTCAGTGCAGTTTTGGGTGGTCCGCTTTATAGACGTTTTGCTGTATATAGTTTGAAGGATACTGTTATAACAAGTAAAACTGCTACATGACCTGTTAGAACCCCATAACCATAGAATTACCCCATGGCACATCCAGATAATAAATGTCCACACATTTCATGCTTTTAAATTTCAAATTTTATTTTAATAGATCCCCTAAAACCTGAACCTGTACCAGAGGGAGAAGATGCAGCTGCTACAGTAACAGAAACCTTATCAGCGGAGGAACAGGAGCACCTACGAAAAGAGCTTGAGAAGGTAAAAAATGTTTAATCTATCAGGAGCCCATAGCAAAACATCTCGTGTGCCATACCCTGCTATGGGGTGGGAGTCGGGATTAGCTGCCAGACGACTCTACTTATTATGGGGAAGATGGGAGTAGCCATGAAAATAAAACCTGTTCAATCTAATTTTACCCCTCCCCTACTCCTTACAGCAGGTGGGTGCTGGGCAGCCACAAATAGGAACCAGAGATAATGGAAGGCTTAAGGCATTTCTAGTTTTAAGAAGATACAGTTTAACAATTATATAGTGAAGAAAAGTTTTGCAACATTCAAATTCCTCTTGCTGAGGACAGCACAAGCTAGTGTCAGACCTACTGTTTCCAGCGCTGTGTCCTTATTCTGTAAGATGCTGGAGTTTCGGAGCATTTCATGCTCAAATCTGGTAGTTTACAGCCAGAAAAAAGTCCAGCTTATTCATGAGTAGGTGTTAGCCCTGCCCACCCGAGGCTAGCCCCGCCCACCTGACAGTTATTCACAAGTTTCTACCTATTCAAAGTAATAGGTTTATCAGTTGTGAGGTGGGCGGGGCTAGCTGTCAGGGCCATGAATTAAACGGACTCTTTTCACTACTCTTCTGGCTGAAAACTGCAGATTTGAGCATTAAATGCTCTAAAACTCCAGCATCTTACAGAATAAGGGACACAGCACTGGAAACAGCAGGTCTGTCACTAGCTTGTGCTGTCCTCAGCAAGGGTGGCATAAACTATGTGACAGGTTCCCTTTAAGTTTGGAAGATTCATGCATGTGTTGCTAAAAGGAAGCCATTCAACAACTGCTAAATTTCTTCAGCTACATGCATGAGGTCACATGAGGATGATGATCATTATTTATATAGTTCCAACATATTCTGCAGCACTTTACAATTTAGACGGTGTAAGTACAGAAAAACCAGACATTGCACAGTAAAACGCTACTTACAGATCCGACTCAAGGTGTGAGGGCCCTGCTCACAAGAGCTTACAATCTATTAGGGTGTATGGGTGAGACAAAGGGTGAGAAGTGCTTGGTTTACACAAAGGTCCAGCCCTGTTTCATAAATATGGGGTGATTTACATAAAAAGTGGATGAACCTGCCCCCCTGACTGTACATCTACAGTATATACAGATAAGTGTTTGAGTTAGCAATTAGTTAACCCTAATAATAGTCTAAGATTTCCTGTTCTGTAGGGAGAACTTTTCAGCTTCCTTTTTTAATATGATCACAGGCAGGTTTACAAAAGTGACACCAAAGAACAGATAAGAGAGAATCCACCATTTACAGTAGGTAATGATCACATACCACCGTCTCCCCTGCCTGCACTGTGATTTCTTCCCAGGTTGCAGAGCATGACCAGAAAACTCTCCCATAGAGGTCAAAAAGTCCTCATCTGACCACAGGCTTCTATGTCCATGCAGCTGCTGTAAAGCATGGCTTTAAATGCTGTTAAAGGCAGCTGAGGTAAGATGGTGAGCCCCCATAATTATATAGAGAAAACAGAAATAAAAAAAATCTACAATCTGTAAATAAAAACTGTTAAGAAGAAAAGAATATGTATCTGTAACTTGCCTTAAAGGGGTTTTGCAACAAAGTAAATTTAACGTGGGAAGCTTGCAAATGAAATAAACATTTTCACCATTCATTATTATTAAAAATTCTGGGCCGTTTTTTTTTTAGCTGCTCCTTTAGTGATCCATTGTTTACAGCTCATCTCCAGGGGATACGACCAGGGCTGAGAGCTCCTCAGTCCTGGTCGCACATGCTCAGACATCACCTCTCCTCTCAGGCAGCTACCGAGTGTTCAAACCCCAGGTGCTGCCATTCTACTCCCATCCTCTGTACTCTTTAGTAATTGGTCAAACAGTGCAAATAAATTAAAAAGAAACCTCAATGGGGTATGTGCATTGATACAGAGGAAAAAAAATCCACAGGTTTGGTTCCTGCAGGGATTTGAACCTAGGACCCTTGTGCCTGAAGGCAAAAACTTTACCTCTCAGCTACTCACAATGCTTTACATAAATAGACTTTTCTTCGACTAGAGAGAGGAAAGGCCTGGTGATGTCATCCTGCTGGGTCACATGATATGCAATTCAAACAAATCACACACACCCCCTTCTGAGCACACAGAGCTGAATACAGGGGGTATGAATTGAGATCGTGGCAAAACCCCTTTAAGAAGCAAAATAAATATTGGTAAGACATTCCCTTTAAGACTTACTCATTGCAGAACGAGTTTGATGAGGAGGATGAAATTCTTGTACAACCCTTGTGACCACTAAAAAGCAATAAGGATAATGTGACCTAATCCACATAGGACTCAGGGATTTTTTTTTAGGCTGTTCAATTATCTACATTTTAGTATAGATCATCTCTAATGTTTTTATGCTATGTTGTACATTTCTTCTTGTTTCAGGTAGAGGAAGAGATACAGACACTCAGTCAAGTGCTGGCCGCAAAGGAGCGGCATCTAGCAGAAATCAAAAGGAAACTTGGAGTCACCCCACTGGTGGAGCTGAAGCAAAATATTTCTAAAGGATTTCAGGATGTGGCCGCCACTAATATGTATGTTCAGTTTGCACAATCTATTAATGTTTTTCATAGTAACCACCTGAAGGATACAGAAAATAAGAGCTAGAATCGGATAGCAGTGATCTACCTACTTGTAGTTGTGTTGTCTGTTTATGACTGAAGTACAAGTATGAATTGATTATACCCTTAAAGGGGTTGTCTCACTACATTGATTCATCTCACCTCAGTCCTGTTTTTTTGTTTTCACTTTGAATTCAGGGGCGTGTTTACTGGCTTCTATTACTCTGCAGTCGAAGCCAGGTCTGTAGCCATAGCAACCAGTGCTGACAGCCTATCAGGAGAGATCAAACAGGTCTGTAGTTATAGCGACCTGAAGAGCTGATATCCAGTAATCGGTAGAACACAATTAATGGAAACATATTGCAAAGTGACTTGTTTTTGCAAGATCTTTAACATAAAAAGCAATCCTTGTAGTGAGACAACCCCTTTAAATAGGTTTTTCAACTCAAAAAACCACCTGTGTCTTAATAATTGAGGAGGTAGAGACACAAAAACTTCCAGATATCATCCCTAGGTATATACCATACTAATATCAACTAGAAAACCACAAAAGGGGTATAGACCTTAGACACAATAGTAAGACCTAAGGTCTATACGCCTTTTGTGGTTTTCTAGGTCAACTCACTTCAGTTGTATAAATAGCAAAAACATTTTCTCAAACTTTTCATTACCTTATTGATCCAGCGGTCTCGCCGATCTTTGTTGCTGCTAGTTGGCACATGATGCCTATGGCCAATCAGTGGCATTTACATTTGATACTGCTAGATCAGGAAAACTATAAAAAAAAATCTATTTGAATTGTGTGAAAGGCAGACTTCCTAATTCGGACTTGTGAAATTCTCTGCAAAATGGAACGGTCGTATGTACAGGTAGCCTCCAGACGGGTCTCTTCTGCTTGGTTCCTTAAAGGGAGATCACTTGGGATCATGTAGATTTAATGGGTTTTCCACCTCATTTTGTTTTCATTTTGCGGATACTAGTGCCCATTTAGAATAAAAAAACAACCCTTATACTTGCCTCTTTCCTCACCTCCATTCAAGCACTGTCGTCCTTACTCCACCGGTCTCCTGTTTTAGTTCTTTTTCCACATGGGGGGGGGGGGGCTTCAATGCTGACTGGCTGCATTGCACACATGCCTGATTTCATTATTTGGAAGTGAGCTGTTCAATGGCGACATTCCCATTTGGAAGACGGAAGTAAACAGAAGAATGGCAGAGTGTGAGAACAGCACAGGGCCGGAACAGAGGGGCAAGTGTACAATTTTAAAATTTTTAAAATTTTGGGGACTAGTAGCTGCAAAATTACAAAAAAAAAATTGAGGTGGACGACCCCTCTAATAGCCAAGTAGTGATGACCAGCATGCTGTGCATAGGCTGTCTTAAGAGTAGTCACCACTGCTCAGCGATTCAAGAGATGTGAAGCTGAGAAAATTTCCTGTTTAAAATTCATCTATGGAGACTGCCTAGTTGACAACCTATGGGCCTATTAGCATCAATAGCTAATGACTGGTGGGGCTAGAAAAATACATCAGTCAGTGGAGTGGCGCCATTGAAACAATGGAAGCTAAGTGGCGCTAGATACTATGTTCAAATGGTACCAGTTGTCTAAAAACAATTCGAATCAACCTTTTTTCATAAACGTACAGCACCTAAAAAAACGCATAAAATTTATAAAGACACAAAGTAAAATAATCATAAGTGGACTATGGCCGTGTTCAAACAGGCTTATTCACCGACGGATTTGGTTAAACGTATTGAGCTCAAAATCCGCCGTGAATAAGGGGCGGGGCCGGAGCGCGGCGGGGGCGCCGCTCCCGGCACCATAGACAATGCATTGTTTTACGGCGCGTCCGCGCCGTTAAATAATGTGCATGTCACTTTCTCCCCCGCAGGGGATTCGCCGAGCGGGGAGGAGCGACGGAACCACTGTTCTTATGAGAGCAGTGGATTACCGTAATGAAAAGGGACGGATTGGCGCCGTACTGAAGCGCAAATCCGGCGGGGAAATTTACGGCGCCAACCGTGGCAAATAAGCCGTGTGAACGTGGCCTATTCGTTTCGTGTGTGCCAAAAAATAAATCAGGCTTATGTCGTTTACTGCGAAGATGTGGTTAAAAAAGAAAAAAAAAAAAATACGGCTTCTGCAGTAAATGACCTGAATCCGATTATATAAAATGGATTTTCTATGTGTTCTTTGGCGCTGTATGTGTTTATATTTTTGTATTAAAGGGTATTTATTGGACCTTTTGGAAAAAAAAAGGGTGAGTTGGATTGTTTTCAAACGGCACTATTCCAACATGGTATCGAGCCCCCATTTCTAGCTTATATTGTTTCAAGGGTGTTGCACCCTTTTTTTTTTGTAAGAACACATTAAAGGTATATTTACACGGCGTATTTGTGGGGCGTTATTGCGCTGTACTGCACCCGTAGTACGCCCCCATAAATACATTAAATTAAAGTACTCATTGAGTGCTATGATAACCCAACATATTCCCTGTTACACAGTACGCACCCGTAAAAAGAAGTGACATATCACTTCTTTCAGGCGCTTACATACCAAGGAATGTGTAAGTGAATGGGAGCTGGACTAGTGCGCTGTTGAAAGTACGTGCTGGCCAGTGCCTACTTTCAACAGCAGGCATATAGTGGTGCGCACAGTTTCGTGCCACTATACGTTGTCACCTTGCCCTAAGGCTAGGTCTATACGACAGGGCTTTGGTTGGTTTTTCAGCAGATTCAATACTTTGATGCCGACCATACCCAGCGCTGTATAGACTTCAATAGAAAATCTGTGCTGTAGTCTATACAGCAAGGATTTGTAACTGAGGTTTTCCTAAAATAAAAACAGACTGGCAGAACATAGAACGTGTTCTATATTGCGACTGACCGACATCAGATTCCCGCAGCCCTAATGTTCTGGGCCGCCGGGCAGCTGAAATCCGACCACCGGTGCTTATCCAAAAAATATGCAAAAAAAACCGGCGGTGTGGCGTGGTCCAGCAATTTAAAAAGGCCATCAGATTTTGGGGGGCATTTTCAGATTGCTGTGTGGATCTACCCTAAGGCACAGGCCACACGATGCTTATGCCTTCCGAACAATAAGCATGTTAATAGTAGTAGCATTGTTTTTGCTGTACTTTACAATCCAGCTTTGGTTTCTTTGTTTTCTTATCACTGTAGACTGCTTTTGGCACTAAAATCCTTTACTGAACATATTTTGGCGGCAATAAAATTCTCGCTTCTGGCGCAAAAAATGTTTTTTACGAATTTTGGCGCCAGAATCAGTTTTTTTACGGTTTTTGGCACTAAAATCCTTAACTTTATTAGCGCCAAAATATGTTCAGTAATCTCGCTTCTGACGCCAAAAAATACGTTTTTTACGGATTTCGGCGCCAGAAACCTTTTTAAATGGATTTTGGTGCTAAAATCCGTATCTTTACAGATTTTTGCGCTAATAAAGTTATCTCACTTTTGACACCAAAAAAACGTTTTTTAAAGATTTCGCCGCCGGAATCCGTTTTTTTTCCGGATTTGGGCGCTAAGATCCTTTTCTTTACAGATGTTGCCGCTAATAGTTATCTTGCTGTATGCAAAGATAATGTGTTTTTTTTGTGGATTTTGGCACTAAAATCCTTAACTTTATTAGCGCCAAAATATGTTCAGTAATCTCGCTTCTGATGCCAAAAAATAAATTTTTTACGGATTTCGGCGCCAGAATCCTTTTTTTTTTTTTTTTTAAATGGATTTTGGTGCTAAAATCCGTATCTTTACAGATTTTGGTGCTAATAAAGTGATCTCGCTTCTGACACTAAAAATAGGTTTTTTTAACTGAATTTGGGCGCAATAATGCGTTTTATTTTGGCGCTAAAATCCTTTTCTTTACAGATTTTGACGCTAATACAGTTTTCTTGCTGTATGCAAAAATAATGTGGTTTTTTTGTGGATTTTGGTGCAATAATCTTGTGCAAAATTTAATAAAGTAGTAGCACGCTGCAGCACACAAAGGACAATGTGCTCAAAATGGCTACAGTGTTCTATAGGAAGGGACTACTTAATATGTTTACTCCAGCTGTAGGGTGTAGTTTACATCCAATGGCTTAATTTGTGCATACATTAAAAAGCAGAGCAAAGACGCTCCAAAAAACGCTTAAAAAAACGTGCCAAAAAAAGGCCGTTTTTTAAGCTGCTTTTGACAGGCAGTGGACAGAAAACTCAGTTTCATCAACGATTTTAGTAATTCGTTTTCAGGTCGTTTTTTTGTGCACTGCAGTGTAGACATGGCCTTAACCTTTGTGTCTCTGAGGTGGAATTCAGTCATTTCTGTTTTGATGCCTTTTTTTTGCTACAATTTGTGCTAAATTACTGCAAAACTGACAGGACGGTGTCACAAGTGTCACATGAATACGACCTGACGGTATACGGTTTGCTTTTGTTCAGTGGCCTCAATGATTCAATTTGATTCATCAGATCAGACTGTTGAATTAGCAGTCTCGCGGTTTCATCAACGTTGTATGACTGTAGTAATTGGTTAATAAGCTTGTGTTATTACATTGTCACATGAGCTGAAATCATTACCCTTATTATCCTAGATCTGGGAGTCTTCACTGTTCATTTCTGTGTCACGTCCCCTCTAGTTAGATGCCTAGAAGCGCATGAAATCTATTTCTTAACAAAGAGCAGCTGAGCAGAAGTACACGAAATGGAAGGAGAGTGTCTCCACATTTAAGACCTAGTTTGCAAACCATCCACATGAGAAATCCAGAATTTCCCAATCCAAATGCGCCATCCATTTCGCTCTGCTTTTGTTCTAACCACTGCAAGATACCAGGAGGTGTATGGAATATCCCTGAAAAATCAGAATCCGTTTTGTGTTAAATCGCCCAATTTGTGTTGTGCTTCTGATTCTGGTAGATGTCAAATTTGACCCGAATCCAAGCGATTTGGAAACAGCTGGCCTGAATCAAGACTGAAACTGGGTTTAGGATTAGGGGTTTTAAGGAGTTAAAGGGAACCTGTCACTTGTCTTATGATGCCTTTGCTGAAGACTGCATAAGCTAGTGATAAACATGCTGGGCTGCATGTTTGAAAACTGTCTAGGTCTAAAACTGTTTGTTGCACATAGCAACCAATAAGAGCCCCCCTTTAATTTCATATAGTGCTATGGAAAAATGAAAGGGGCGCTCTGATAGGCTGCTATAGGCAATAGAGAGCGTTTTAGACCTAGACAGTTTTCATACATGTGGCCCGCTGTTTTCAGCGGTTAATAAGTGATTGACACATCAACTCCTAGCTATTCCTGTTACACTGATAATGAGTGCAAGAGATTTATAAAGTGTAGTATTCTGGCTGCAGGGCTCTAAAGGGTGTTTACTTAGCTTTATGATAGGCTTTCAAAGACCATTGCTAGAGACGTTCTGCAAGATGTGACTCAACATGGTCGGAGTAAGGCAACATCTTCACAGCTTAGTTAAAATATTGTTGGAAATCTGACGGTATTTTAACTTTGCAGCACCATGTTTTTGGTGCAGTTTTTCAGCAAAAAAACACGGTGGGGTTTCGTATTTCCCGATAGCCCCGTATATTGAGACTACGAGAATCTGACGGAGGACAGAATATGTTCTATCTCCTGCCGAAAGGAAGCCAGTAAAAAAAAAAACATACTACACAAATTTTCTATCGCAGTCTACACAACACTGATTACAGCTAGGGTATGTTCACACGGCTTAATTGCGGGATGCAATTAAGCCGGGTTTTCGGGAGTCACACTGATACGCGCGTACTCGCACCGCGTGGGCGGGAGAGGGGAGAGGGGGGTCTGGAAGCCTGCCGGCCACATAGATTGTCATTACTCGCGGCGAGGAGGCGTAATCCATAGTTCTCTATGAGAACAGTGGATTACCGTAATGATTGGGGCACATTTCGCTCGTATTAGAGCACAGTACACCGCGAAATACGCAGCGAAATGCGCCCCAAAATAAGCTGTGTGAACTTACCCTTAGATTTTTGGCGGATTCTAAATACTGAATTCACTGTAAATCCGATCAAAAACCTGTGCTGTGTAGAAATAGCTTAAATGATGGATGGCAGCTTAGAGCAATGATAGAGCAGGGAGAGGTGGGGGAGAGAGATGGTTGCAAGCAGAATTAAGGGGTGCTCTAAAAGTAGAAAAAATCCTCATCTCCTGACCAAAGAAAAATCAGCAAAGCACAGTATTTAAGAAAAGTTTTCAATTATGTGCCCCTACATGCTATAAGCTAATCATTGTAATGAGGAAACTCCTCTGGCAGAGCAGGCTGCAAGCTGCCAAATTTGAGTAGTAAATGCCCTGAAACTACTGTATCTGACAGGCATCCTGTTTCTAGCACTGTGTCCCTTATTCTGTCACTAGCTTATGTTAAGTAACAGGTGCCCTTTAACTTGCCTTCCAGCGTCATTTCAGGTCTTGGGTCACTCCAGGCCTCACATCGCTTCCGCTATGGTGTCGCTTCTGGTGCAATCGCCCTACATCACTTCTGGATTACTTCTATGTTTTGTGAACCAGAAGTGACATTGGACGACCACCCTGGAAGTGATGCCACGAAGGAAGTGACGAGTCCTTGAGCGACACTGAAAGGTAAGTTAACCCCTAGAAGACCCTAACTTAGGGATAGGATTGGAGAAAAATGGAGTTAAAATGCTAAACTTTTCAAAACTTAAGTTGAACCAGTGTTAAACCGAATAGAGGCCTACTCCAGTAACCAACTCGAATTGATCTGAATCCAAAGTGTTTCACAAAATTGTGTGAATTACTAGTAAATGTAATTTAGGAACTCTCAAGACAGTGAAAACCTTTATGCGTGTGGTGAGCGTGTGTAATTTGGGCAAACTATCAACCAATACCTCATGTTTGATATCTTTTTTTTTCAGGATGTAATTTTGCCCTGTGATGATGGGGGTGTCAGTTTTTTGGATAGTTGAGTATAAGTGGTTATCATTGTTTTTGCCATTGTAAGCCTCCTTATATAGTACTGGTATTCAGTGTCGGACTGGGGTGTCTAGGACCCACAAGTGGAGTTGATTCTGAGGGTCCACCAGTTGAGCAGTTTCTTGGCCCACCGGTGAAGATTATTTTAGAGGCCCACTCTACAGCTACTGTAAATGACTGTACATGCCTCCTATGCTCTGCCTCTTGCTTTTTGCCTCTCTTTCTGTGATTTTTTGTCTCTTCTGAGAATGTATATGGAGTTAAAAACCAACTCCAGGTCTACCATGCTCAGTGGGCCACCGGGGGTTTCCCCTGTGGGCCAGTCCGAGCCTGCTGATGTTTATTTTGTGCAGCTATGTACTCATAAGGAATCGCTCCCCTCATGAAAAGTAGGTGTGTGCATGATTGTTCATCAGTATTCTGTATCTGTGCAATTTTATTCTGTACAGCACTGGGGCTTTTATGGTCTAATACTGGAAATGGATTTTTGATCTACCTCTGTAGCACAAAGAAGGGCCTTTTTTTGGCAATAAACTTGTGGACATGCCGTACATCTGCAGTATCTTGGAGTGGATTGGATTACACATTGTAGATTGGGACATTTTTGCCTTCATGTTGATGATGATTGATTATTTTCCCTCCAGTCCATTTTTCATGCAGGACGGTGTTTTTATGTATTCTGTGCTGCACTAAGAAACCCTGCTACATCTCTAAGCTGATTTTATTCAAAGGGGTTTTGCCACGATCTCATTTCATACCTCCTGCATCTAGCTCTTCAGCTCTGTGTGCTCAGAAGGGGGCGTGTGCGATTTGTTTGAATTGCATATCATGTGACTCAGCAGGCTGACATCACCATGCCTTTCCTCTCTGTAATCAAAGAAAGGTCTGTTTATGTATAGAATTGTAAGTAGCTACACTGTAGCTGAGGTTACATTTTTGCTTTACAGCACAAGTGTCTTTGGTTCAAATCCCTGCAGAAACGTAACCTGTGGACTTTTTTTTTTTCCTCTTTCACAATGCACAGACCTGATTGAGGTTTCTTTTTTTATTTGTACTGTTTGACTTATTGCTAACTAGTCCAAAGGACAGGAGTAGAATAACAGCACCTGGGGTTTGAACACTCAGTAGCTGCCTGAGAGAAGTGAGGTCTGAGCGTGTGCGACCAGGACTGAGGAGCTCACAGCCTTGGTCGTATCCTCTGGAGATGAACTGTAAACAATGGATCACTTAAGGGAGCAGCTAAAACAAAAACGGTACAGAATTTTTAATAATAATGAATGGTGAAAGTGTTATTTAATTTTCAAACTTCCCATGTCAATTTAACTTCGTGGCAAAACCCCTTTAAATATTCCTGCTATACCACACAAGGAAGCGCTCTGTGTGTTTTTTGTTTTAGTGTTCTAAACTATATTAATTTAATTCTAGTATTCTACAGCATAAGAGGGGATTGAATATGCCGTGACGCATAGTCCCAGATCAATTCCCAATCTGGGAACAGGATACAATTTGATAAACCAGCACTTTAGGGTTTATGGGTGTATGTACACGTTCCGGGACTCACTGGTAGTAGGCCACATTGACAAAAAAAATGTATTCACTGGTAATTACCACTTTTTTGCTATACAGTAATTACAAGTGAAACCTGTTATTAATACGGATCAACTGTAATTACTCTAAGGAGAAAAATCTCATTAAAAAGTGACGGTAGTTTGACAGGTGCATCTCAGCGTGTCTGAATGAACCCTAAGGGGAAGGCAACATGTTGTCATTTTACTGCCCCATAGGAGTAGTGTGTGAAAACCTGACCTGAGGAGCTCTCCTCTTCTTATTTGAAGAATCGGATATGAGCTCCAGCAGGTTGTTTCCACATTATCTCCATATGTGCCTACGTAAAAATTGTAACAATAAGCAACATTAACTGTGAGCATTAATGCCGCTTGTTGCATTATTCACAATATAGGTACCTGCCATGAGCATGACTTTTTTAGGAATGGTCCCTAAAAAACTTCTTCTCTGTGATGGTTCTTTGTTACATTTTGGCGCACTCTACTGCTATGAGTGGTGCAGGTCATACAATCTGTTCCTTTTAACCTTTGTAAATAAGTCTAGTTTTGGATCTGGACTCCTCTTAGACGATATTCTGTATTTGGTTCTTTTGCCGTGTACTAGTAGATGGGCAATGGTCTAGAACATGGAACCAAACCTGCATCTTTGTGCTCAGAGTCTTCCTCCTTGTTAGCGGTCATGACTGAAGTATTTCATTTAGATTATTCCTTATCTTTTAGGTACAAGAAGACCTCCGAAACCCTGTCCCAGGCCGGGCAGAAAGCCTCTGCTGCTATTTCCACAGTGGGATCAGTCATCACAAGAAAGCTGGAGGATGTAAAGTAAGTTCTGCAGTGACTGTAATGTACATTTAAAATGTAATTAGAGGTGTTGCCACCACTGCACTTCTGCATTGCAGGCTGGCTCACAGCTTGCTTCGAGCCTACCATGTTAAAGAACGAGGAGGGCAGCACTTGCGGCTATCCTATCCATTCATTTATATTGGACTTCCAATTTTAGGCAAAGTGAATGGAGCGGACAGCCATAAGCAGGCGTCAACCTCCTCATTCTGAAACACCAAAGTACAATCATGGGAACACCCCATTAAGTACTAGGTATCATTGTTTGAGGTTTTATCAGTCTGTTTTTTATGGTATTGCAAAATTGGAATTAAGCAGAGCAGGTCAGTAGAAGTTTGTGGCTGTACATCTTGGACAGACAGAAAGTATCTCAACGGATACTACTGAGGCCAAAAATGTGATATTAATGGGGCATAATTACTGTGCGTTTTTGGTAGGTTTATTAAAACCCATAATGCATTTACTATACAGGATGTCATTAAGTGCTTATAGAGACTAACTGGAGCAAACGCATAGAAATTGTTTGAACCCAACCTCAAAAGGGTAGGGTTCAAACATGTTGATAAACTAGTGTAGCAGGGTCTATTTTAGGTTCGGTTCACATCTGCACCAGAGGTTCTGTTTGGAGCCTCTGTTGTAAAAATCTGACTTTACCTGAGGTGCCTGATTGACCCAGGCATTACAATGGGCCCATCGGGTTTCCACCGTGGTGTCCGTAGTGGAAACGGGGGAAAAAATAGTGCAGGCGAAGACCTACAGTTTTTTGGTATGCAAAGTGACCAAATAAATGCAATTTGTGTTTGTTTTTTCCTTTTTAAACAATATTTCCGATTTGTAAAATAGATGTTTGATTTTAAAGCATCAGACATTTACAGATGCTTCAATAATGTTTAATTTTTTATTTGTAGAATGCCAAAAGGGGGTTGTTTTTAAAGTTAATTCTTTTTTTTCTTTTGGATTTTTAATTTTACATGGACTTTTAGTTCCCCAACAGTACTTAACCGCTAGTGAGCATGATAAATTGTTCACTGTTCTGCAAAAATTAAATATTGCAGAACAGTGTATAATAATGGCTCTCTGTAGCCGTAGAGGCCCTTACTAGACCCCGGGTGTCATTAAAACCCTTATTTCCCCCTTAATCTCACAATGGCAAAATAATGATGAGCAGCACCATTTCTCAATCCCTTATATTCTGTGATTGCATTTACTCTGGTATCTAAGGGGTTAAAAAGCAGGGATCAGAGTTATTTCTCATCCCGTCTACTAGCAGCAGGTTCTGGCTTTAACTAACATCCATTTTTAAGCAATACATTCACAAACTTACATGTATTTTTGTTGATATTTTGTGATACAGCAACTCAAAGTAGCAAGTATTTGTGAAGTGTAAAAATGATTTGTGCTTTACCGAATTTCAGTAAATTAAAAAAATGAAAAGTGTGGTGCCCCCTTTATTCTGATAAAAAAAGAACCTAGACAAAAATGGAGTGCGTATGATAATTGTGTGTAACATAAAATATAACTTTTACTTCACAATTTAAAATAAATGCGGCTGAGCATTACAAAATTAAGTACATAAATCCAAACACATGATGCCCTTAAGGAACAGCACACTAGAAAAGACTCATTTCTGACGAGTCACTGGGGGTCTCTGCACCATTATGAATTGTAGAGCACTCGCCCCGACAAGGGCGACCCCACAACTGGCGCAGAGACTACCTAATAACCCAACCTTACCTTACGTGGTCATCATACAGTGTCCCGACATGTTTCGACCCACCACTGTCTCTTCAGGGAACCAATAGAGTAGTATATGATCAGAAAGGAGTCTGTTTAAAACACTACCCGATAAAGGGTCACAGAGCGATGCTCCTAAGAAATCACGAAGGGCACACCATAGACCCTCCGTGAGTCCTTAGGGGCCATACGCTCTGTGACCCTATCAGTAGTGATTTACAGACTCCTCTTCTGATCATATACATCAAATCTATTGGTTCCCTGAAGAGACTGTGGTGGGGCGAAACATGCGGGAAAACTGTATATGACCACGTAAGGGGAAGGTTGGAGTCTATAGGGTAAGTCTCTGCGCCCAGTGTGTGGTCGCCCTTGTCGGGCGAGTGCTCTACAATTCATACTGGTGCAGAGACCCCAGTGACTCCGTCAGAGTGATCTTTTCTAGTGTGCTGTTCCTTAATGGCACTCATGGTTTGGATTTATGTACTTAATTATTTGTAATGCTCAGCCGGGCCCATTATTTAATTTGTGAAGTAAAAGTTATATTTTATATTACACACAATTATCATACGCACTCCATTTTTGTCTAGGTTCTTTTTTTATGTGCGATGGAGTAATTACCTGATGTTGATTTAATTATTGGGAATAGCTTCTTTTTTCCCTTTATTCTGATACCCTTAAATAAAATTCAGTGTGATGGATTTGCCTAATTAGTCACCTAGTTAGTAAATGGTACATCTGTACATAATTTATTCTCAGTACAACCACAGCTGGTTTGTGAAGGCCTCAGAATTTTGTTAGTTCATTATTGAACAAATGGCATCATGAAAACCAAGGAACAAACCAGGCAGCTCATGGATAAAGTTGTGACAAATTGTACTGCAGGGTTAGGTTTTTTAAAAAAATTGCACAAATAACAAGCCATAAGAAGTCCTGTTTGCAATTTGTAATAAGCTTTGTAGGGTACACTGTAAGAATGTGGAAGATGGTGCTCAGCCGCTAGATGTACAAAGCTGGTAGAGACACCCCCCAACAGACTGCAGCTAAAGGAGGTCCTACAAGTATTGACTACTAGGGCAGAATACATGTGTACGCCACACTTTTATAGTTTTTTAATTTGCAACCATTTGGAAAAGCAGGTATCATTTTCCTTACATTTCACAAATATTTGGTACTTTGTGTTGCTCGATCACATAAAATATCAATAAAATACATTTTAAGTTTGTGGCTGTAACATTTAAAAATCAAGGGGTAGAAAGACTATTGCAACCCACTGTATACTAGATAGCATACTTTCTTTTACTGTATACCGCTGTATAGAAAAACACAGTATCCCACACAGGAAAGAAGCATAAACCCAATGTAAACCTTTACTATTGAGGACACTTAAGGCCTCTATAATACTCTTGGAATCTATGAATACAATTGCTGTATACACCAGGAGCTTTTCTGGAGCATATAATATTGGACACTACTGATGCAGTGTGAAAAGGATTCATATGACGTATCAGTATGAAGGCTTGTTTTTTTACGGGATAAGATGTGCTTTGTAATAGTGCCATTGACCAAACCATAGATTGCACAGGGAAACCCCAAATATTTTTTATGTGGGATGAAATTTGAAAAAAACCCTGCAATTGTGCCATTTTTGCACCATTATAGATATTATTTACATCTTGCAGAAAGGTGAACTAAGGTGGCTCTCCCAGTACATCGTGCCTATGGCAGATTGTAATAGACGTAGTAACATGGCAGCTATGGAGGCTTTCATGAGACTCAGGCTGCCATGGTGCAGCACTATTCATCATTGATTTACCTAAAAGCTTCAACAGCTAGGATTGGAGCTGTCTTTGGTCCCAGCTGTAATGATTAGATGTTACCTGCGGTTTATGGAGCGGGCTCAGCAGGCCCACTCCATATTCCCTTACCGGCATTCTGTCAGATGTCGGTAAGTAGTTAAGTTCCAGAAATGCCCCATATATCGGTCAAGGTAGTTACTCCCAAGCTCAAGTATATCCCATTCCCCTGCTCGCCCACCCTCCTCATGCTGTATAGCTGCGGTTTACGGTGTTGCTCAGGGGACAGCACGTGTTCATGGCTATAGATAGATTATTCCCAAAAACCTATTTGTGTAAGTTCCTTTCATGCAGGTTATATTATTCATCTATGTATGTGGCATTGCATATGTGGATGAATCACGATCGCTGTAACATTGTCTCATCTTGTGCCAGATACTTTATTGTTTGGACATCTTACATTGAACAGATGTACTTGCAATTTGAGTGATGGACCTTGTGCCAAGAATTCATTTGCTGAGGCAGTCTAATATTTTCACTGAAATATGTGTGTTGCCTGTAATCTTTCAGAAGCGTGCATTTTAGTTTGCAGAAATCTGAATGTTCTGTTCCAGGTTCACTTTGTCCTGACCTGTGTATGGAAAGTCCGATGGATTTTGATCAATCTTTATGCCAAGAATGTACCCGTCATTAGCCTTTTTAAGGGGAATTCCCCGGTTTTGTGAGTTACAATGGAAAATACTCGGTGTCATTCATAAAGCAGAGCCACTTTTGGCATCCCAAAATTGATAGTGGGCACAGAGCAGATCTCCAGTATATGACAAATGTTTTATGGGTTTACTTTGACTATTATATATGTCTTTTTTTAGTATTTCCCTTTTTTTAAAATTTTTTATTTATGTATTAAAGTTCCCACAATTAGCTCAAGAGAAAATTTTCTACTCTGGTAAATTTTTAAATAATGTAATAAATTTACAATGTTTTCTCCCTAGGATAATAGAAATGATTTTTTGCATAGGGAAACCGAAGATAAAAAGGACAGAATAAACAAGTTGAGACAGTTACCATAACCAAGTGTGATGATCGGGCAGATTTATCAATACTGTTTTTTTTCTTGGGCAGTGAAAACTTAGATAAAAGTCTTGCCTATTTTTTGGGGTTAAGGACCTAGGGTAAAAAGCTTTGGGTTGTCCACACGGCTTATTTTTTCCACGTATTTGGGTACGAAATTTCGCCCTTATTGCGCTTTATATGCGAAAAAAGGGCCCCCGAAATTTTTAAGGGTAATTCATTTCTCCCCATAAAAGGCCCCCCCCATACTTCCCGTTTTTTGGGAATTATCCCGCTGATCGGCCCATGCTTCCAAAAACAGCCGGGCGTATTGAACGGCGTACTGAAATGGGGCCCCAATGTCCCTTTTGGGGAACATACCTTTAGGCTTGTCCCCACGGCACGGGTTTGCGGACGGTTTTTTCAGGAGGGTTTTTGCGGTCTTGCAGCCATCTAAAAAAACTGGCCGCAAACTAACACACGGGGTTTCTTTGGAAAACCCGTGCTGCAGCCCCCACTAAAAACCCCCGGGCCCGCCCAAAAAACCCTTTTTTGTGCAGGGTTTCTTTTCTTCCGCCGGGTTTTCGAACGGAATATGAAAATTTTAAGGGGAAAGGGGAGGGCTTTTCTCCGCTTTTTTGCCAAGAAAATCCACCCGGCCGGTTTTTGTCCCCCCATGAAAAAAGGGCCCCTAGAGTGCATTCCCCCAAACTGACAAAATACCAGTTGGTTGCCCCGGACCTGTACTTTGTTTTTTTTTTGGCCCGGGGGTTTTGCGATTCAAGCCGTCCCCTCTTCCCCCCACAGTTAAATTTTCCCCCCCGGGAAAACGAGGCAGAAGAATGAAAAAATGTTTTTAAGTTTTTTGGACTGCGGGCGGCGTGAAAAAACGTCGACAGAAAATCCGTTCAGTTGGCTGCGGGAACATTTTTTCTTTTTAAAGGTTTTTTGGGAAAACGGGGGCTTTTTGCTTTTCAGACGGTTTCTAAACCTTAAAAAAACCAAATGTTTAAACCCCTTTCCCGTGAGGACCCCTTTATCAGCAAGTGGGCTACAATGGTGGGGGGGTGCAAAGCAATTTAAACAACGACACCTGCCACTAAAACAAGATCAGAACTGACCCCCGACCCCTGCTGTTTAACCCTTTTATTTTTAAAAAGCTTGTTTTCCCTTTTTTCCCAAAAAAAAAATTTTTCCCAAAATTTTGGGAAAATTCCCGCGTCCTTAAAATTCCAAATCTAGGGAAAAACCCCCAAAAACCCGGGCACGAAAAAAACTGTAGAACAAAAAAAAGGGAAATTGTTTGGGGGTTTAAAAAAAAAAATTTTTTTTTTGGGCTTTTTCATGTCCCAAAAGTTTAATAAAAATTGATCAACAAGTTAAAAGTACCCCAAAATTTACCAATAAAAACTCCCCTACACGTAAAAAAATAAATTCCTCAAGGGTTCATTGGGGGTTGGGGGGGAAACAAAAAAGTTTTTGGTTTTGAAGAAAATGGCGCGCGCACAAATTTAAGAAAAAAAATTTTTGGGGTTTGGGGATTTTTTTAGGGTTATACAAAAATTAATCACGGGAATCGTCCCAAAACCTTTGCAGAATACAGTTTAAAACATATGCGAGAAGGTAAATCCGTAAAAAAAACAGGGGCACAAGAAAAAAAAAAATTAAAAATTTTCACCCCATTTAAGAATTTTTTTCTTTTCCAGTGCGTTCTAGGGTTATCAGGGGCACCAAAAAAAAAGTACTTTCTTGTCTGAAAAAAAACCCAAAGCCCTCGTAGGTCAATGTGGGATAAAAATTTTTAAAAAAGTTATGGCTTCTTGGAAGGAAGCAAAAAACGACCCCAAAAAAAATTTATAACCAGCTTTTTCGGGAAGGGGTTTTAAAATTGGGCCCCATGTTTGGGACTGGTCTAACCCAAATTTTTTAACACCTTCTATTATTTGGCTTTTTTATGCCAAAAATTTTTTGGTAAAACTTTTGACAAAATTTAAAATTTGGCACATGGTGTTGCAATTAGAACCCCCCCCCTTTCAGAAAAAGCCACGCCTTTTTTAAAAGGGTTTTCGTCGGAGGGAAGGTACAGAAAGGTTTTAAAACCGGGGCTGTGGAGTAAGCAAGCCGGCCCCGATTTCCGCCCCTAAATTTTCCCCAAACCTCTGACTCCTACTCCCCCCTCCCACGGCGCTTTTTAAAGTTGAAATTTTTACTGTAAAAAGGGGTAAATCACCCGGGTTTATTCCTTTTTAAAAAAATTTAAAAAAGCAAATTTTAAAAGGGAAAAAACCCCACTGACTAGGGGAAAAGGGTAAAAAATGTTTTGATTTTTTTGGAACACTTGTGGGTAAAAGGTTGAAAAAAAATTTTTGTTTTTGTATCCAATTCCAGTCGGGCCCCAACTTTGGGGAAATTTGTGTAGAAGAGACCGGGGGATCAGATTTTTGTCAAGTTATGCTTGAATTTTATTCGGGCCCAAAAAGGATTCGGGCATATTAAAAAACCAAAGGTGGTTTTCCCAAAAAACAAAAAATAAAAAAAATTTTTAAACACTTTGTTTTTAGGAGCAAAACAATAACTAAGAAATTTTCTAAAATACTTGCGGGTCAAACTTATGTATAAGTTTTTAAGAGGGATGGGGGGGGGGAATTATAAAAATTACAGAAAGCCTCTTTTCAAAGCTGTAGGGAGGGTTGAAATGGGGCCTAAAAGGACAAATTTAAAAAACCCATTGTTTCCAAATTTTGCTTGTATTGCAAATATATTTTTTGGATATCCCCCTTTAGGACCCCAAAAAAAATTCAAAAATTTTCAAAACACTGCAAACATTTTTTGGTTTTCGAATTTGTTCTGAAAAATAGTTTTTGCCTCCATCAGACCCTGAAATACATGCCCTCACATCTGCCCTCAAAAAATTTCCGGCTAGAAAAACGGCCTCTCAAACACTAATTTTGGGGGGGGGCAAAGCGATGACCACAGGGGCAACATCTCTAACAATTCAGGGTAAAAGGAATGGTCTCAGCCAGCCCTTTTTTGATAAAGGGTTTTGGACTCTTTATTCTTTAAAAAGCAGGTAAAAAATTTTGCTGAAATCGGTTAACATGGGGCGGAATTTTTTCCCGGGGGCAGGCTTTGCCTCTCCTTGTCTTAAATTTTAAAAATATTAAAATCTCTATTTATTTAGCGCCAACAATTCCGAAACCCACTTTAAAATTTAAAAGGGGTTTAAAAGCCAGAAAAAACCGGGAATTTAAAATTTTTTTAAAAAAAAAAAAATTTTTCTGACAAATGGGGCACGAGGGTGGGGGGGGCCCTTTGCCGCAAAAAGTTTTTTACTTTTCCTTTTTTTTATTTTTTGGTTTTTGGATGAAAAAAATTTGGTGAAAAGTGGGTTGGGTTTTTTTACAAGTGGACCAGCCTTTTTTTAACATAATATTGGGGGTAGTATACATAAAAAGGGAGAACCTCCACCCCCAACCATAAAATCTATATACAGTTTAAGGGCCTGTGGGTCCCAAAAAGTGCGGGGAAGTATAAATGGGTTGACAGAATTTTGGGGGGGTTGCAATTTAAAAGGGATCTTGGTTTAGGTTTTTCAAAATTTTTAAAAAATAAGTTTTAAAAAGAGCCCCCCTTAAAAACTTTCGAGGGTTGTGGGGGGCCCTGACCCCCAATGGAGTAACTGTTCCAGAGAACGGGTTTGAAAATACGTGCAAAAATTTTGGGGGGGGGCCCTAGGGGGGTTTGGGAAAAAGTGGGGTGTTTTAGTCTTAAAAATCATACCCAGAGCGGGTGGGGGTGGTAGACTGAGATGAGGGGGGAAAGAGGTAGGGGGGTGCAGCACGGGGTGGAGGGCCTTATGTGTGAGAGTGTTTTTTTTATGTGTATTTCTGAAACTAAAATAGGCAGCCATTTCAGAAAACTGACTCCGGGTAGGGGCCCATCTTTATAGCGGGGGAAAAAGAAAGGGACAACCCTGGCTGCTGCATTCAGGACAGATTGGAGGGGGAGAGTTTCCCGAGGGGGAAGACCAACAATTTGGGAGTTACAGTACTGTAGTCAAAGACGAGAATGAAAAACCCAAAAATTTGGAAATTTTTGAGTTGTTTCCCAGTGAAAATCGACGGTTCCCTGGAGATGTTTTTTTGAGGGCGGGTGACGGAAGGCGGGCAAGGGGATTGGATAATGGGGGGTAAAAGGGTCAATCAGAATCAAATATAACCCCCAGACATGGGTTGCTCCCTTTAAAGGTTTAGTGGTGCCACACCGGAGGAGAAATAGCGGGGGTGGGGTTGGTTAGTAGAGGGGGGATGGCTAGAAGTTCCTTTTAGTGAGATTTATTTTAATTAGAGAGAGGCCCATAGGGTCAGGGGACAGCGGGAGGGAAAATTCACGGGGTTTTTTTTGTAGCGGGGCAGGGTGATGTCTCGGGGGGAAAAGTGAAATATTGAGTGCCCAATCTCTTAGAATGGTAAAAGGAAGAAAATCACTGATGTTCCCCAAGGGGGCTGTGTGATTTGAAAAGAGGAGAGGATCAAGAATGGATCCCTGGGGAACCCCCGACAGAAAAGGGGGAAAGGAAAGGAGGTAAAACCCAAAAAACAGAAAACTGAGGGAGCGGCGAGAGGTGGGAAAGAAACCAAGATTGAGAGGGGTTTGCCCGGGATACCGATGGCGCAGACTGCTGAGGAGTTTGGGGGGTGATAAATTCTGTCAAATGCTGCAAAGAGATCCAGAAGAAGAAACAAGGAGGGGGTTTCCCCCTGAGTTTTTGGTTCGGAAAGGTCTTTTGGGAAAACTTTTGGAGCGGCATCCTAAAACTGGGGCCCCCTCCCAGCTTTTTTGGGAACCAAACTCCCCTTTTCCCCTTTTTTTATTTTTAAATTTTTAAAAGTGTGGGGAATGATGGGGGGATTGAAAGTTTCCCAACGGGGGGAGGGCTGCAGTTTGGGATCCCTGTTTTTAAAAGAGAGCATTTTCCCCGTAAATTTTTTTGGGGTGGGGGGGAAAACCCGGGTTTTGCAGAGGGTCTAAAAGAATTTTAAGCAGGGGGTTTAGCGGTTCAGGCGAGAGTAGCCCCAAAAGCGTTCCCGGAAGTTTGGAGATAAAAGGGCTTTTTAGGAGGGTCGGTATTTTATCACACAGGCGGGCCAGGGGGCTTTTAAGTAAGGGAGTTATAACAGCATTTTTAAAAGGCAGAGGGAAAAGATCCCGGGGAGAGAGGGAGGTTAAAGATTTAGTAAAGGGGGAGGGGAGGACGCTGGAGAAATGGACGGACAAGGTGGGGGAGGGAAGGGGGTCCTAGAACATGTGGTGGGGTGATCAGACAGGAAAGCCCTGGAACTTCTTTTTTGGGTGTCGAGCAATTAGAGGACGGTGGGAGGGGACCGGATGGGGTGTTTTTTGGGGATTGTGATGTGATTTTTTGCGGGGGTGTCAATTTTGTCTTTGGAAAAGTGAGTGGCCAGGTCTTCAGCAAAGGGGGTCAGTGACCGGGGCTGGCTTTGGGGGGCCCGAGGAAGAGGTTTTGGGAAAGGGGTCAAAAAGAAAGTTTTGGGTTGTTGTGTATGTTTGGAAAATGAGGGAGGGGAAATATTTTTGTTTGGCCAGTGAAAAGGGGAGGGGGGGGGGGGGGGGTGGGTTAAATTCCGAGCAAAATTTGGGATGGGAAAGTCTGCAGGTAGTTTTTACTTTTTTCCCCAGCCTCAGCACAACCCGGAAAAAAGCGCTGTAATTTGGGGAGTTGAGGTGTGGCCCAAGGGGTTTGGGGCGTCTGACCCTGGGGGTGCGGTGTGTGAGTGGGGCTAAATGTCCAGGGGAGTTGTGAGGTTTCATTGTAAAAATTTTTAAAAGCCAGGCAGGAACAGGAGAGAAAAGGAGATTGGGGGCAGTGAGGATTTTTGCTGTCTGTGAGCTCCTGAGTTTTATAGAGCGGAGATTTTTGGAATGGGCGAAGGGTAGTGGTCCAGAGAAAGGGGTGAAAAATTGTTTTTATAGTAAAAAGAGATGAGGTTTTTGTTTCCCAGGTTTCTTTAAAGGAGTTTTGGGAAGGATTAGAAAAAAGAGCAGAGGCGACAGAAGACCAGTCAAAAGAGTTTCCCCCCTTGTGAAATTGGAGAGTCAAAGGGAAAAGCGAAAAGGGGGAAGAAAGAGGTTAGTGAAAAAAAATGAGAGGGAGAAGGAGACATAGGGTAGTCAATGGGGATTTTGAAAATCACCCCATGAGGGGTGTGGGTTTTTCAGTTTAAAGGAAAGGAAAAGGGAAAAGCCAAAAGGGGGGGGAAGGGGGGAAAAGGTTAAAAAGGGAAAATGGGTGGAAGTTTTGGGAAAAGGGGGGGGGGGTGGGGGGGGTTTTTTTATTAAAAATTTAAAATTTTAATCGGGGGGGGAAAATTTGGGGGGGGAAGGGGGGTTTTGTAAAACGGAAAAAATTGAAAAAAAAAAAAAAAGGGCGGAAAAAAAAAAAAGTTGAAAAAAAAAAAAAAAAAGTTTTGTTTTTGGAAGAAATTCAAAAGAAAGGGGAAAGTGAAGTAGGTAAAGGGAGGAAAAAAAAAAAGACCTTTTTAAAAAATGGGAAAAAAAGAAAAAAATTTTAATTTTTTTTTTCCAAAACAACCTCCAAAAAAAAAAAAAAAAAAACCCGGCCGTTCTCCAAAAAAAATCTTGGGGTTTGGGTGAAAAAAGTTTGTTTGGGGCCCCCATAAAGGGGAGAGCGGCAAAAGGGGCGAGTGTTTAATTTCTTTGGAAGGCCCAAAGTTTTCTGTGAGGGGCTTTTGGAAGGTTGAAGGAGTTTGAAAGGGGAAAGGGCATTTGGGCAGCAAAATGAGTTTTTTTACGAAGGGTCGGGCCTTCCCCAGGAACCCTTTAAAAATGGGAAAAAGGGAAAAAATTTTAAAAACTAAATAACCCCAGGTTAGCAGGGGGTTTTTGTGGGGAAATAGGTGGGATGGCATTTAAGGGAAAGGTTTGGGAAACCCGGGGGTTTGGGGGGATTCCCCAGGGAGCAAGAACAGGAGAATGTGATTGCAGATGGTTCGTGAAAGAGTATGAGAATTTTTGTGAAGCACCCTGGGAAAAGGGTGGTTTGGGGAAAGGTTTAAAATAGGTAAGTTAAAAGCATGGAAAGCACATGGTTGAGGGAAGGGGAGAGGAGCTAATGTTTGGATAAGTTTTTGGGGCTTTTCCGGGGGGTAGAAAGGGGAAAAAGGGCGCCCAAAATAGATTGCAAAAGTTTAAACAAAGGTGACAAAGCGGTAGGGTTTTTTAAAGCCTAGTTACTTTCAAAGATACGGTTTTTTGCCCTTTCTGCCCACTTTTGATCATAATTCGGGCAAAAACCCCATTGTCATTCAAAATGCTGTCACTTCAAAAAAAGGGCGACCCAAAAAGGGCTTGCAACCCAAAGCTCCAAATATAGTGTCTATTGATTAGGTCACCCCTTTTAGGTGACGAAAAAGGGTGGGGTTATAAAGCATAGCAGCAAGGAAGTTCTTCAAAGGCTAATTGGGTATAGCCTTACTTGAACATATAAAGACTTCCAATTTTTTGAAAACAAAAGCTGGGGCTTAAGGCTAAAAAACCATAAACCCCCAATATTGGGAAAAAGACAAAACAGCAGTTAGGGGGGGATGATGGTGATTGTATCCGGGAGAATGGGGTACCATTCAAAAATATAAACACCAAAATTTGCAGTGGGGGTTTCTGGGGGATGTGTTTTAACAACGTACCTGTTGAAGATGAGGGTGAAGATTGGGAGAGTACCTTTGGCCCGGGCCCAATTTTCCTCTTTCTTTTGCACTGCATCAACCCAACTGGAACCCAATTTATTATATTTTTGGGAAATCGGGGTCGGTCCCTTTTTATGCCCCTCCGATCCTGCAAAATAGCCCCCCGACTCCCAAAACCCCCAGCCCTGCTAAAAAAACTTTCTAAAAAAAATAAAAAATGTTCATGTAAAGGGACATACCTTTCTACTTTTCCGTAAAAATTTGGGCCCCCAAAAAATTTTGTTTTGGGAATTGCCTTTAAAAAAATTTTCCCCGATGTTTTTTTTGTTTCTCACTATATCCAATACCTCTGCTCACGGTTAAAAGACTAAAAAATGTTTAAAAGTGGTAAATTTTTTTCCACCGCATTCAAATGACTGGGCTGATCCAGCCACATACATAGGGATGGTTTATGTTTTTTGGGGTGCTTTTGAAAAGACCATGGCGCCCATATGCAAGTACTGCTGCTTTTAGGTGTTGTCTGGGCAATTTTTAATAAATATATTTAGGCTACTGGTGCTCTAAAAATAAAGACACTCGTGCCCTCCTCCCCCTGGCCGGGGTTTCCCCTTCCCACCATCATTCTTTCCGTCCCCCCCTGGTTTTTTCTTTTGACTCCCAGCTACTGCAGTCAGCTCGAAGCCACTGCAGCCACTATTTGGGGGCCCAAATTTTTGGTGTTTTCCATTTTGGGGCCGTTTTTCCCATGGCCGTGTTCCCAAAGGCTTTTTTCCCCACGGTTTTTTCGCCGCCCGCAAAAACCCCCCGTTTAATAAGGGGGGGGGCGGGGGGGGCCGGAGCGGCGGGAAGGGGGCGCCCCCGGCCCCATAGGGAAAATTTCATTTTTTAAACCAGCGGTTTCCCCGCCGTAAAAATATTGGGATGGGACTTTCTCCCCCCGCGGGGGGATTTGGGGGAGCGGGGGGGAGCGATGGAATCCACGTTCCCCTATGAGAGCAGTGGATTTCCCGTAATGACTCCGACGGGTTTTGGGGCCGTACTGAAGCGCAAATCCGGCGCGCAGTACGCCGCCAATCCGCGGCAAAATAAGCCTTGTGAACAAAGGGCCCATTTTAAAAGATGTTTTCCGGCAAGGGTAATGGCTGCAGTGGGCCGGGTGACCACAAAAAAGCCAGAATTTTTCCGAGGGAAAACGGGAGGGAAAAAAGAAGGTGGCAGTGCTGAAATTTTGTTTTAATTTTATTTTATCAGGGCACCAGTACCCTAAATATGTTTGATAAAAAATAACCCAGACTACCCCTTTAAGGCAGTGATACAAAGTGGTTTTAAAATCCCCCGATCAAATCTAATTTTGGTTTACAGATCCCATAAAGAATGATGGAAAAAATAGTGCACTTTGCAGTGCAATTTTTTTCTGTTCAAATCATGGACACCAGAACAAAAAAACCCAACAAAAACCCCTTGAGTCAGTTGGGTTTTTTGGGTGGGCCCTTTTGGGGGCGGTCTTAAAAATAATCCCCAATGTGTTTTAAATTTTTCTTCCTTTTGTTGGAACGGAAAAAAGGTTTTAACGCCCGAGGGGGAAACCGGGGGGAAAATTTTTTTGGGGTTCTTTTTCCATTGCATTGGGGCCGTTTTTCCGGGGCAAAAATTTTTTGGGGGGGGTTGTTTTGGGTTTTTGTTTGGGGGGGAACCCGGGGGGGGCTTTTCATAATTTTTGGTTTTTATTTTTTTTAAATTTTGGGGGGCCGGGGGGTTTTTTTGGGTTTGGGGGGACTTTAAAGTTATATTGGCCGGGCGGGGGGGCTTCCCTTTTTCCCTTTGGGGATCTGTACCTTTTTTTTTATTTTGTGTTGGATTGCTGTAGCTATACGGGTTTTTTATTTTAAATTTTGACTGTCTTTCTTTTCTTTTAAAAGGGGCCACTTAGTATGAATTTATACAGCATTTAATTATTTGCCTGCTTTTGGGGGAAAAATATTGAGCAGTGAGGTTAATTAAATGTGCATGCCTTTTGGGCGGGGTAAATTTTTTAAAGGGGATTCAACCAGAAGGGCTTGTCAGCGCATTCGGGGGTTCGTAATCAACAAACCCCTCCCCCTGGAGAGGCCTGTTGAAATTTGGGCCTTGGTATGCTAAACCCAAAACTTGGGCCTTTAGTGCTACCTAACTGCCCAGGTGGAATAGCTTTGCTTAAAGGGGTATTCCCACCATAAATGTGATAGGTGTAAGGTTATGTTCACATGGCGCATTGGATCAGTTTTTGGATCCTTTTTGCATCCAAAAAACGCTGCGTAAATTGCATCCATAACGCATCCAACATGCAGGTGCATGTTTGGCTGCGTTTTGGGTGCAGCAGGATTGCACCCTATAGTTTTAAATAGGGCGCCTGGTACATCTTTCGGATCAAGTATTGACATGACAATTCTTTGAACAGATCCGAAAGACGCAAGTAAACTCGCATCGGCGATCACTCGTCTGAACGCTAATGTATGTTTTACATTGAAAGCAATGTAAAATCACACTGCACATTTAGATGCGTGTTTGGGTCCGTCTAGAGTCCGAAACACGGATCCAAACACGCATCTAAAAACGGATCCAACATGTGAACATACCCTAAGTCTCATCTCTTATACCTCCACATATTTTGAGAATTGGGGTCCTGGCTTGTGTAGGACCTCTGTTTTTGACTTCCCAGAATTATGACCTAAATCTGTCGAACATCTATGGCAAATGCGTCATACATGTCTCAGATGAAAATACTCCTTTGTCGCTTAATTGCCTTGTTCTCTCCTAATCACAGTTAATTGGCAAGAGATGTCCTTTAACTTTGTTTTTTAAAATGTTAACTCTGGAGCTTCAATCCAGACTATTACTGGTGAAATACGTATATAGCCATCTATATATGCTATCAGTGTATATGGTGGGAACATCCCTTTAAGACTAGCTGGCAGTAAAGAGAAAAATGGAAGAAGTACTGGCTGGAACCAACCGCAGGCGTGCAACGCTTTAGTAATTGTAGATGTGTATTGTTTTTGGACCTGTATGGGGCCCCTCAACCTCTGGCCCCCTAGCAGCTGCCATGTCTGCTATGGCTATAGTTATGCCCATGCTCCAAGCAATACTGTGTGGTACATGACATGGCATCTTCATGAAGCGTAAGTGGTCTTGAGTTTTCTGTGTGTTAGAACTGTCGATACTTGGGTAATTACACTGAATAAAATACGACATCTAACATTCCTGCATTTTATGTCCTCTAGGAATTCTCCTACTTTCAAGTCATTTGAAGAAAAAGTGGAGAACCTTAAGGTCTGTGATATTGTGTGTGTGTATCTGTAACGTATAAGATGTGTATGATCTAATCGATATATATATATTTCTGAGTGAAATTGCTTTGTATGTAAATGGATTCTTTTTCTTTCTGTTTACACTGATTTTCCTCCTTATTTATTCTGTTGCATCCCCTAGCTACCTGTTTAGATAGGCCCTTCATATGTCTGTTGTAGTAAATCCTTGTGTTCACTGTGAGATAACATTCCTGGAACATCTTCTCTTTTAACTCTGTGTTGTGCTGTTCCTCTAGAAATGTTTTACTGAATCAGTCAGATGGGTGTTGCCATTCCAGTTTTGAAAGGGGTGTATCCCTGCACAGACTGCAACAGATGTTTTAATAGTTGCTAACTGTATGACCGTTTTAAGTTAGGCTAAGCAGTCTTACAATGCGCCACATTAGTCATAGGGTTGATCAATCTGGTTCAGGTTAAAACTGTCTAGTCTAACCTTAAAGAGGACCTATCACCTCCAGGGAAACCTCATGAAATAACAGGAGACCTGAATACAAACACTTTCTCAAATATGCTTTATTAGGATAATCAAAGCATTTCCCCTGAAATTCAGTTTTTAAATAAAGCGCTGTCCCTTTTAAGACAGCTCTGAAGTCGGCCCAAGCCAGCACATGACAGCTTGATGTATCACTATGTTGACAGTTGTGTGAAAGTAACTGTTTCTGAGCTGTGAGAGTCTACTGTGCAGAGGGAGCCAGGAAGTCTCCATCATGAGCACACTAGTAAACTCTGGACTGCAATTTCTGTGCTGGATATAACACTAGCAGCAGTATAATATAGATGCCAGTGTTCTATGGAGGAGGAGGATGGAAGCAAGAGGGAAATTCTGTCACACTATGTCCTCAGTGTGCTGTGCCTGCTGCACTGTATGTAGTGAGACACTCAGATCACCTTGTACAAGCAGCTATGCCCTCAGCTCCCCCTTGCACAGTTGGTATATCTCAATAGCATTAATCCTGCTACATAAATAGATCTGTCTAAGAAAGTGAAACTAAAACCTGTCCACCTGTGATACATAGGTAAACTCTCTGCATTGCTAATGACATGTATTGAGAAAAAAGTCTTATTTCATCTACTATTATATTTTGTGTTTGTGTGGAGGTGCTCTTTAAACTTTTTTAAGTTGGCTTACTTTACCCCAATACCTGCGGCCCAATGTTGGTGTCCAATAAGTCATGCCTCCTTTGTCAAGGCCACTCCCCTTTTGCGTCAGACACAACACATTTGAATGCGCCTAAGATATGCGCCTCCGAAATGTTAGCTATTCGCCTAAGAGATGCGAGGCAAGACATACCCCACGTCAGATTCATGAACCCACATATGACAGGTTCATGCATTCAGGTGCACTATGCACTCATTTAATGCCTTTTGTTACACAACCTAGATACAAATCTATTCTAAATATTTATATGCAAAGATTTAAATCTAGAGAAGATTCATTGCATGTAATAGAAAGCTTGCAAGGCACATGGCAAATGTACATTTTTCATTTACATGATGGGGGCTATTCCCCACCATTCAGTCCATAGAAAAAAACCTTGCTTCCACTAAAAAAATGGCATCTAGGCTTAAAGGGGTTGTCTCACTACAAGAATTGCTTTTTATGTTAAAGATCTTGCAAAATCAAGTCACTTTGCAATATGTGTCCATTAACAGTGTCCTACCTATTCCTAGATATCTCCTCTTGTATGGGCTGCATCAGCTCCTCAGGTCGCTATAGCTACAGACCTGTTCAATCTCTCCTGATAGGCTGCCAGCACTGGTTGCTATAGCTATAGGCCTGATGTCCTCAGTAGCTCATCACTGCAGACCAGTAGAAGCCACTAAACACGCCCCTAAATTCAAAAATGGGACTGAGGTAAGATGAATCGATGTAGTGAGACAACCCCTTTAAACTACCTGAAACGTGAAAATGAAGAAGCGCAGAGAAAAGAGTGTGAGAGTGTCAGGAAGGGAGTAGACAGGAGAACATGGGAAGAAAGGCTTAGGAGACTTTGTCATATAACTAAAGGTCATTCCCTTATTTGAGGCCTTTTAAACCTGATTTTTTTTTTTTTTTAAAAGGCAAGCAATTAAAAATGTTTCCTACGCACCAGATAAAGTATTCTTCATACCTGTTTGCAGCGTTCCTGTATGTGATTTGTAAAGGGGTTTGGTAGGCTAGATAGTCATGAGTGCTTTTTTGGCAAACAGTGCCACAATTGTACATGGGTTGTGTCGGATATTACAGACTCATCCACAGGCTGCAGAAAAAATCTGCACAGAATCCACATGTAAAGGGACCTGCGACACCGTTTGGAAAAGTGTCACATGTCAATCAATGTGACAGATATGCTGCAGATTTTTCCATGGTCTTCAGTAGGGAAGCAAAATCCAAACTAAATTGGCACGTGTGGATTTTGATGTAGAAATATTTTCATAGTTTGTAAGGCTAAAAAAAGACAAGTCGTCCATCTAGTTCAGCCTGTTGTGCTAAGGTGTTGATCCAGAGGAAGGCAAAAACCCCCAATGAGGTAGAAGCCAATTGTCCTCAATTTAGGGAAAAATTCCTTCCTGACTCCAATCTGGCAATCAGAAAAATCCCTGGATCAATGACCCCTCTCCTGAATCCTAGACACTATAACATGTTATATTACGTTCCAGAAAAGCATCCAAACCCTTTTTGAACTCGGTTATTGAATTCACCATGACAAGTCCCTCTGGCAGAGAATTCCATAGTCTCACTGCTCTTACTGTAAAGAATCCCTTTCTATATTTATGTAGAAACTTTCGTTCCTCAAGACGTAAAGGATGCCCCCTTGTTCTAGATACAGCCCTGGGTATAAATAAATCTTGGGAGAGATCTCTATATTGACCCTTCATGTATTTAAACATATTTATTATGTCCCCCCGAAGCTGTCTTTTCTCTAAACTAAATAACCCTAATCTGCTAATCTTTCTGGTATTTTAGTCCCACCCAGTCCTTTATTATTTTTGTTGCCCGCCTTTGTACCTGTTCAAGCTCTACAATGTCTTTCCTGTGCACTGGTGCCCAAAACTGTACACAATATTCTTTAAAATCCACACTGGCAATAATGGAACAAACTTGTACATCTTGGTTTGGATTTTCTGCTGCAGATTTTCCATCTTCCTTTATTCAGGAGTAGCACAAAAGCAGCCGTGAATTTAGATTATTAGGCTATGTTCACCAGGCTTAAATTGGGACGTATTTCGGCCCGTATTTCACGGCGTACTGCGCTCAATACGGGGCGAGATACGTCCCAGTCATTACGGTAATCCACAGTTCTCATAGAGAACTATGGATTACACCTCCTCTCCCCGCTCGCACAATACGCTGCAGGGGGTGATAAGTGACATGTCAATTACTGACGGCGAATACGCGCCGCTAGTAACAGATATCTATGGGGCCACTGGGCTGCCGGCCCCCCTGCCCTGTGGGGGTCGGTGCGGGCTCCTGTAGTCCCGGCGTAATTACGCCCCGCAATTATGCCGTGTGAACATACCCTTAGGGCATGTTCACATGGCGTTTTTAGACAAGGTTTTCGGAGCATTTCCTCGCCCATAACCTCATCCAAAATGCTTCCAAAACGCCCCCAGTTCATTTAATTGATTCCTGTGTAAAACTTCGTTGTAGTTCACACACGACAAGGTTTTTACACGCTTCCTTGGAAGCACTGAAAAAGAAGTGTCATGTCAATTCTTGAAGCGCGGTTTTCGGCGCTTTTTTTAGCGTGGTTTTGGCGCGGATTTCACCGCGGTTTTTGTCCTGGCTATTTGTATGGGTGAAGACCTCGGTGAAAACCTGATCCACAACCTGGTCAAAGCCTCGTGAAAAACCTCATCTGAAGAAGCGTGTTTCAGGCGAGATTTTGATGTGGTTTGGACGAGGTTTTGGGTGAGGAAACGCTCTGAAAGCCTTGTCCAAAAACGCCGTGTGAACATAGCCTTAGAAGGAAAATTGGAACTGTTATAATGGCCTTCAAGCTTGTCTCTGATAAACTCAATATCACAGCACATTTTTTTTGTCTTCCATTGCAGTCAAAAGTTGGTGGCACCAAACAACCAGCTGGAGATTTTGGAGAGGTGTTGACCTCCGCAGCCAATGCCAGTGCCACAGAAGACCTCACAGAAAAGAGTCTTGAAAACCAGTGAGCTCACCGTCATATTCCGCCAAATCTGAAAGATGCTGCAGGATCATTGAAAGCACATCCAGAGCGCCCCTTTGTGTTCTCCAAAAACGTGTTCCGTGTTTCCATTGCCGTTCCTTCCATTTTTTTGTCTTCCGTTTTTTTTGTGTATCGGTCACTTGATCACAGTGCAGGCGGCTAAAACCAGTGACACCACTGCAGCTGCCATCACTGCAAGTGACCGATACCCTCTTCCATTAGTGACCTATGTGCATATGTTTGCGGTAGAAACACCGTAACAGAACAGTTCTCCATATTTTTGGTGGGTGGGGGGGGAGCGGGGATTTTTATGCATAATGTTACATTACTCCTTTACTACTGCCAACATTTTTGTTACACACTGGATTCTTAATTTACTGTGTAGACACTAATGAAATAAATGTGTGCGCCATCAATTGCCCGTGTTCTGTACGGCTTCAGCCTGGCGATTCTGATCTTTCTTGTGTGTAGGAAGCTGTATGTTATTTCTCACACAGCCTTATGACTTGCATTCACAATTCGCATTTCTACTACTGCTGTATGGAAAGAGACACAGGTTTTTGATTAAACGTTTTCCATGTTTATGTCTGGTGCTGCTTTTTGAATTATTTCAATGTTGTGAATAAGGATTAATCATGGTTCACCAATGAGCCTCATGCCTAATATTATGTAGGTCCCCACCATGCCACCAGAATGGGTCAGATCCATTTAGTGTGGACTCACGTAGACCATAGCTGTTACCACAAATGGATGTACTTCTATCTGAAGTAATGTCTAGATAGATGGTACATGACTAAATAAAATCTAAATAAATGCCACGATCTAAAGTTTCTCAGCAGAATGTTGCCCGGACTATTACATTGCCTCCACTGGCTAGTGAATCCTTCCATCATGTTATCCCCTGGGAAGCTCGAAAGGATAACTGTCCTCATTTAGGAAGAGGCCTCATGTAGGTGTGTAAAGACTTATACACTTTATTAGTTTCTTCATTGAAATTTAGTTAAAAAGTTTGGGGAAATAAGCAAAATCTGCCCCAGCTCGGACGGCCCACGGGGGAATAGGGGAAACCCCTGGGGGGCCCCCGAGCATGGCAGACAAGGGGTTATTTTTAAAGCATATACATCCTTGAAAGAGGCAGAAAAGCAGAGAAAGAGAGGCAAAAAGCAAGACGTAGAGTATAGGAGGTATGTACAGTCCCTTTACATACTGTAGGGTGGACCCAAAAAAAAACCATTGGTGGGCCCAGAAACAACTCAACTGGTGGGCCCCTAGAATCAACCAACTGTGGGCCCTAAGCACCCCAGTCCGACACTGTCTGCACCTATTGGATGTTGCATTCTTCAAGTCACATCTGACTCGCTGAGCCTTGCAAATCAACATGGTGCCTCTCTCTAATGGGGATCGCTAGCCCTAGAGCCAACCAGTATTGTACTCTGCACTATTGAGTGGAAACACTCCAAAACAGCTGTCTGCAGATGAATATCTGGTTGGCATTAATCCCACTGACATTGCAAGGCTCAGTAAGTCAGAAGTGACGTAAGGAATGCTATAGCCAATAGGTGGCGCTGCAGCATCATAGCTCATTTCTCATCAGCCTTTTTTTTTTGAGTATCCCCAGGTAATCGATGCACAAATACTAGGCTATCCACATAATGGGAAACTGAAACTAATTTATTGGACCATAATTGCTCAATGATATTGATATTCTGTCAATGTATTAGATGGGACATCTCTTTTTTTAACTTTTTTCAGCAATTTCTGCTATAGTAGCTCTCTTGTGGGATCCCACCAACTCCATTGGTGTACCTTAGGCACTCCAGTCCTTGTTACTAGTTTTCTTCTTGTCTTTCCTTGTACTAATCCTCGCATTACTAGAAACGCCCCACAAGACCTATCGTCTTGGAGATGCTCTGACCCAGTCAATTGGCCCCTATATTGTGGTCTTATTCAGAGTTTATTCAGATCCTGATTCGAAGAACATAAACATCAACAATTGACTGTTCACTTGCTCCCTAACATATCTCACCTGTCCCAGTTGTATCTATTCAAGACAGTTGTTGCAAGCTATTAGGGAGAATAGAGAATTTTGCAGAGTCTGGGCAGAGATCTGCAAACCTTCAACAGTGCAAAGGTCAGGATATATCGTTCTACTTCTCCCCAGTGATCACTGTATGGCCAGCTGTGGGGTCCATGGTCTGCGGTTTCTGAATGCTCACCTTAAAAATGGGTTTTGGTGAATGGACTAGATCCAGGTGAATTCATTTCTCAGCTGACAGCAGGACTACATCTGTGAATGTTTTCTAGCTTTAGATGTATAGAAGAATTTTAACATTCACAGCTAACAGATACCCTTAAATGATACAATGGCTAAAGGGGTTGTCCACTTTATCTAAAACTTAAATAATAAGCTACTGGTGCCCAATAAAATAATAAAAACCTATACTCATCTTTTTCCTCCCCTACATTTCCAGCACCGGTCCTCCCGGTATGCTGTTCAATTTTTGTCATCTTCCACGGCTGCAGCCACTGTTAGCCACGTGCCACTCCTTTATATTACCATTTGGAGCTGTTCACTTTCGAACAGTGAGAAGGAAAGTATTTTTTCTTTATATTTTATTGGGCACCAGTAGCTCATTATTTAACTTTTAGAATAATCTTACATAGTTTGTAAGGCCGAAAAAAGACAAACGTCCATCCAGTTCAGCCTAATGTGCTAAAGTGTTGATCCACAGGAAGGCAAAAACCTCCCTAAAGGGGTTTTGCCACAATCTCATTTCATACCTCCTGCATCCAGCTCTTCAGCTCTGTGTGCTCAGAAGGGGTGTGTGTGATTTGTTTGAACTGCATATCATGTGACCCAGCAGGATGACATCACCAGGCCTTTCCTCTTTGTAGTCAAAGAAAGGTCTGTTTATGTAAAGCATTGTGAGTAGCTCAGAGGTAATGCTTTTACCTCACAGCACAAGGGTCCTCGGTTGAAATCCCTGCAGGAACTAAACCTGTGGGGGTTTTTTCTCTTTATCAATGCATATACCTCATTGAGGTTTCTTTTTATTCATTTGCACTGTTTGACTAATTACTAAGGAGTACAGAGGACGGGAGTAGAATGGCAGCACCTGGGGTTTGAACACTCAGTAGCTGCCTGAGAAGAGAGGTGATGTCTAGCATGTGCGGCCAGGACTGAGGAGTTCTCATCCCTGGTCGTATCCCCTGGAGATAAGCTGTAAACAATGGATCACTAAAGGGGTAGCTAAGACAAAAACGGTGCAGAATTTTGAATAATGATGAATGGTGAAAATGTTTTTCATTTGCAAGCTTCCCGCGTCAATTTTACTTCATGGCAAAACCCCTTTAGAGGGTTTGACAAGTTTGTTGTGGATTTATGGAACACTGTTTCATTTAAAGGTTTTGTCCTCTTACAAAAAAAATTACAATGATGCAGAAATGGACATCAAAAAAAATTGATACCTACTACTTGTCCTCAACCCAGCCACCAATCTGGAGCACTCTGAGATCTCTTCTTTCTCGGGCCCGACATGAGGAGACCCTGCTCACTGACGTAAAGGATCAAATTTTGCTAGTTCACACGGCTTATTTCGAAGATTTAAGGATGCCGGGAAATCGTTCCGAAATCAGTTGAAATCTTGCAATAAGGTCACTAATGTGGCTATTTGTAACTGATTTCCCACGATCCCCATCTCCATCTTGTAGGTGGTGATCCTTCCGTAAATAATTGACATGCACATTGTTTTTCCTCGGATTGCACGTCAATCCGGCGGAAACCGCACGGAATACGCGTCGTGTGAACGACGAGCCGTATTTTCTATTGAAATCATAAAAATAGGCTGTGACTTTTTCTGATGATTTGCCGACGGATTGACGATCGTCAATCCGTCGCCAAATACGGCTTGCTCGCATAAAGCACGTAGTGAACGAGGCCTTTGTGTCAGGAGGAGAACCTAGAAGTGAAGAGGAGCAAATTGCTGGGGAGCTCCAGAGCAGCAGCACCGGGGGGACAGGTAGGCGAGTATATATTTTTTTTTTTGTATTTGCCCACATCATCCCCATTTACATGTAGTTTTTTGTCTCTTTTTTCAAGTATTCAACCCCTTTAAATAACATTTATGTTTGGAGAATGTTAAACACTGCATTTCAGCATAAAAACCTCATATCATTTGTGAAACATAGTGGTGGTAGTATCGTGATTTGGGCCTGTTTTGCTGCATTTGAGTCAGGACAACTTATCATTGATAGAACACTGCATTCTGAATTATATCTGCAAATTGTAAAGGAAATTGTCAGCACAACTGTTTGAGCTGGATCTCAAGAAAACGATAGTCATGCAGAAAGACAACAACCATTTACCGTATTATATAAAAAAAATAAAGAACCTCATGTATGAGGCCCTAAAGTTCATAAAAAGGTGAGTCACAGTCCCAACCTTAATTTAACAGAAATGTTATAGAAGGACCTAAAGCGATCTTTTCATGGGAGACAAACCACCAACTTAAGAGTTGAAGCTGTTTTGTATGTAAGAAATTGTCAATGATTAGCAGAAATGCTTAGCTGCAGTTATTGCTGTGCAGAAGGGGAAGAGGGGATCATACACAATATTGAAAGCAATGGTTTATATACCTTCTGCACTCACACATAGGTGATATTGGATTAATGTCCTTAAGTCGAATATTGTTGATTTGTTTGATTCTCTTTATCTACTTTTAGGACTTATAAAAATCTAATGCAGTTTAAGGTCAAATTTATGTTGAATTAAAGAAAATGCTGAAGGGCTCCGACTTTCAAACACCACTATATTTTGCACTAAAATTCTATGCCAAAATGTTGAGTAAGCCAACCAAAAATGTTAAAAAATCCATAAGCCCTCATTTACTATTGTGGTTGCATCAGAGAAGTTTCTTACAATCACATTTGTTATGAACACTTTTTGTGTCACCTTTTACTGACGCAAGGATGTAGGTTAGTGAAAAGTGGGTGTGGATTCATGTGAAGGGGTTGTTTGCCAAAATTCTGGCTTGGAAAGTAAATCAACTAATAGTTCTTTAAAAAAGCTAGACAAGTCTACAGATGCACCAAATTTACCAGCATGAGCCATTGTGATAAATGTGGCGCCTTTATAGAAATATTAAATGTGGATTATTTTATGTTTCTAAAATGAGAAGTGCCAGATGCATCATATTTTGCGTTGGGTTGTGGGTGCAAACACTTGCTATAAACCCGTGACTTAGTCATCGTTGTGCCGGTTTCCAAATTAATATCAGAATGGACATATACGTATTATGCTGGAAGATTGACGCCTGACATCAAGTTAATTCAGACACAAAATTCTTTATTTGGGTTAGCACATAGAAGATTTTATACAGGTTGGTTTGGAGGCACTGTAACATTATACTAGTCAATGCATCATCATCATTACTTCACACTTGATTATAATTTGCAATTCAATTACTTTAATCAACATATTTGCAGAAGCTGTGACCTTTACATCATCTTTGTTCTGCTTTACTAATAATTCACTTGCAGCATATCACTTGGTAAGTCAGACAGACATTATTAATGTTTTGATTACAATGAGAAATACAACTTATCTAACCATTGATTTGATTATTAAATACTAAGAAACAGGTTGTTTATTGTCGGGCGTAGCTAAAGAAACTGGAGGACATCTTGATGGTCCCAGAGGATTCTGGGAAATAAGTGATGGAACGTTACAGTAATTATCTCTTTTACCATATGTATATAAACAAATGTGTATTATCAATGATGGGCGAAAACCAACCAATGAGAGAGTAGTTTGGCCAGATAAACCAGAGACAAAAAGAAGAACACTCATTTAAGACTGAAGAACTAATTAAATCATTTAAGTGGCTTAAAAATTGGTGTAGGAAAGAGGGATTTGGGTTTTTGGAGAACTGGGCTTACTTCTGTCTTGGCTACAGACTCTATGCTTGGGACGGGCTGCACCTAAATAGGGAGGGTCCAGCTGTATTGGGGGAAAAATGGCCAGGAAGTTGGAGGAATATTTAAACTACAGACTGAGGGGGGGGGGGGTAACTACACATATAGCATGCAAGATAGTGAAGATAAAGAGCAGGGAATTAGTAATCAGGGTGGAGTGGAAGGAGGGGGTGTAGCAATAGTTAAGGACAGGGATAAAAGAATGAAAACTGAAAAATCTCTAAATTGCATGCTGACCAATGCCAGGAGTCTGACCAACAAAATAAATGAACTAGAATTATTAATTGGAGAAGAAAAACATGACATAGTGGGGATAACTGAGACGTGGCTGGACGTGAGCTACAACTGGGCGGATAACTTACAGGGTTACAGTCTATTTTGAATGGATCGTAAAGACCGGAAAGGGGACGTTGTCTGTCTCTATGTAAAATCCTGTTTGAAGCCAACACTGCAGGAAGATATAGATACAGGAAATGAACATGTGGAGTCATTATGGGAGTAATAAGAATAATACAATTCTACTAGGGTTCTTCCATAGGCCCCCAAATGTAACAAAACCCATGGAAGATGTACTCCTCAAATAGATGAGGTGGCAAATAGTGAGTTGTTATTAGGGGCGACTTAACTTACCTAGACATAAATTGAGAATCTGAAACCCGTGGCTCTCATGAAGGAAGCTGTTTTTTGTCAATAACTAAAGATAATTACCTTTCCCAAATGGTGCAGGAACCGACTAGAGGAAAGGCCCTTCTAGACTTAGACTTTACTAATAGACCTGACAGGTAACAAAGGTTCAGGTGAGGGCACCTGGGAAAAATAGTGACCACAATATTAAAAATTTTTCCTTTATCCTTCAATAGAGTTTTTTGTTGAGGAGCCACAAAAACACGGAATTTCAGGAAGGCCAATTTTATTCTGCTTAGAGAGGCCCTAAACCGTATTGACTGGGACAAGGTGTTTAAAAACAGAACAGGTAATAAATGGGAGAAATTTAAAAACCTCTTAAGCACCCATTTTGAGATGTACTTACCTTATGGAAATAAAATGATTAGAAACAGAAAAAAAAAACAATATGGATCAACAGAGATGTAAAGGAGGCAATAAATAACAAAAAGAGATAATTTAAGCAACTTAAACAGGAGGGCAGTGAAGAGGCACTAAAAAGCTATCAGGATAAAAATAAAATATGTAAAATGATATAAAAGGCAGCAAAGCTGGAGACAGAAAAAACATTGCCATAGAAAGGAAAACTAACCCCAAAATATTTAACTATATAAACAATAAAAAGGTTAAAACAGAAAATGTTGGCCCTTTGAAAGGTACTGAGGGAGAGACTATAGAGAGTGATGAGAAGACCACAAACCTATTAAACAATTTGTTCTCCACTGTATTTACCGAGGACAATGACCTTCCTATTGATGAGCAGAGGGATGAGGTAAACCTTAAATGTTTCTTGTCTAATCAGTCCTGTCAAACTAATCTCATCAGCTTCTATGAGGAGGTTAGTTCTAGACTGGATCGGGGTCAGACATTGGATGTCATATAGCTAGATTTTTACCACATAACAGGTTGGTAAATAAAATGAGAATGCTTGGACTGGGGGAAAATGCTTGCAAGTGGGTAAGAAACTGGCTCAGTAATAGAAAATAAAGGGTGGTGATTAACGGTACATACTCAGACTGGATCTCTTACTAGTGGGATACCAAAGGGCTCAGTATTGGGCCCTTTCCTCTTTAATATTTTCATTAGTGATCTTACACATGGATTTCACAGTAGAATATCATCACAACAGAGGATTATGTTTTATTACAAAGGTATCTGGATAAGTTGGAGGCCTGGGCAGAAAAGTGGCAGATGAGGTTTAACAGATAAATGCAAGGTTATGAACATGGGAAGGAAAAATCCATTACATGATTACATGTTAAATGGAAAAATGCTGGGAAAATGTGAAATGGAGAAGGACTTTGGAATTCTGGTGGAAAGCAAACTTAATTGTAGTAGCCAGTGTCAGGCAGCAGCTGCCAAGGCAAACGGGATTATAGGGTGTATTAAAAGGGACATAGATGCACATGATGAGAACATTATTCTCCCATTATATAAGTCATTGGTCAGACCACACATGGAATATTGTGTACAGTTTTGGGCACCAGTTCACAAGAAAGGTTGAACAGGTTCAAAGGCGGGAACCAAAAGTCTAGATAATATTCTATAACAGTACATTCCGAAGAAAGTAATCCAATGGGAAACAAAATCCAAGAGAAACCATTTCGGTTGGGAACCCGCAACATCCCAACACTTCCACAACCAGGAAAATAAAAAAGTGGTAATGTTATAGGAAGGGTACAGAGGCATTCCTGATAGTAGTTTTCCCTTTCCCCAAGGTTCAGCCCCCTTTAGCCCCTTTAACCACCACTTTGTGAGTTTTCCATGTGAGAAATCTGAAAGCGGGTTCCCTTTATCCTTAGCTTAGGAACCACTGGTATAGAGATAGACTTTTAATTTCCTTTTTAAAAAGGGATCAGGTTTCCCCCAAAATCCAACTGGATCAGTAGGGGAGTGAGTCCTGAAACAAGAAACTGGAGGGGGTCACCCACATGTGATCAAAGAGACCCCGAAGCAGGGGCACATCTTGTTTTTACGGGCAGTGGATGAGGTCAGTAGAAGTTTAATCTTCAGCAATTTCTATGCTGGAAGTGCACAAAGCGGTCTTGGAAAAGAATGTGAGGTTTTGGGTTAGCTTGGTTTTTTCCCAGTTGAAATCCCCAAAGTGGCTCTGTTCTTTCCCGACATCCCCCGGGGGAGGTACTGAAGCTTTGACTTCATGGATCATCGGAAAAAAAATGAATTCTTTCCTAAAAGCAGCGTAAAGGAAAGGGGAAAATAACGTGGGAAACCCGAAAATTGCCCAACACTTTCAAAAATTCTTCCATGCTTCCCACCTGTGTTGTTTCTCTGGTACTGTGTTTTCCCAGACAGTCTCTGTATTAGCTGTCTCATAGATTTACCCGAATGGGTTTTTGGGTATGAATTCAGGGGGTCATAGACACTGTTCACAACATACAAGATCCCCCGCTTAGTGAAAGGTTTGTCACAGGGTGACACTTGAAATGTAAACATGTCTTGTTTGACGTCCCACAGTAAACCTAGGCTGTCCTTTAAATTGGTAGCATGGTCAACCAAGGGAAATGCATCCATTACCTCTGGACTGTTAGAGATGATCTCGTGAAGTCTGAGGTTTGCACTAGACAGCATTTCCTGTTTTCTGGTGAGGAGATCAATTGCTTCTATTGCTGGTAGGGAAAGATTTTAATCCATTCATCCACATAAAGTTCCCTTTAAACAAACTGACGAGCGTCGGATCCAAACTCTTCTCTCCTGCTTGGCGGTTCTTCTCAGTCCATAGATTGCTACGGGAGAGAGGGGGGTTGTTGCCAAAGACATTCTCCTTCTTCTATGCTCCCTTATTTTTCGTCCTACAAACCGGGTTTTCCCCCACAGGAAAAATTTCTGTTTCCCCCAACTCAGGACTTGCCCAAACAATAGACTCTAAAACCCCCTATCACCCAATTCAAAAGTAACCTAAAAACCCATTTTTTAGGTTGCCTAAACCTTTAAAATTGTCCACCTTCCCCCTCATTCATTCTGCCCCCCCTCCTGT